>APFE030809578.1:0-15271 GCA_000404065.3 Pinus taeda
CAAGTAAGCAATGATTGATGACTTGAATAACACATTGAAATGACATAATTGAAGAAAGAAAAAGGGAAAAAAAATAAATATTCATGTAAGCGAAGAGTTAAAGATAACTAAATACCAAAGAACTAAAAATCTCATTCCAAATTCCTTTATAATCACTTCTACATTTAGAAGGTGTGTGCAACTGTGTTGGTTCTACTGGTGTGAATAGTGTTAGTATGCATTAGGGGTGAATAAAATATTAATTTTAGTGTTATAAAGGGGTTTGAGAAGGCAAAGAATGAATTACCAAACAATATTTTAATTCATTCAATAAATATGTCTTATGGTGAAATTAGTAATTACAAAGGATTGATGTTGTTGGTGTGTTTTGGTGATTTGTTCAATTCTCAGAAATTTCTGAATGTGTTTCTATGGTGGGTATGGTGAGTGATTGAAGAGATAAATTTATTTGTTTATGAAAGAAAGTGACCTATTCATATGATTTTTAAAATGGATGAAATATGGATTAATAGGGCTCATAAGTGGTAACATGCATTATAAGGGAAATAGTCCCCTTCAACAGTGGTTGATAAATGAGCAAGGCAATAGTCCCTTGTTTGTGTGGATGATAGACGACGAGGGAAAATAGTCCCTTTCAGTAGTGACTAATAAAGGAGAAGGGGAAGTTTCACCTTTTAGTGAAAGTTGATAAACAAGTAGGGATAGAAGTTCCCTTCTTTAGTAGCCAATTTACCTAGAAGTGAAAGCTTGTGGGGTAATGATGTAATAACAATTTGAATCTTGTATTTCCCAAAGAAATAAAAGGAATATTTGTGTCTTATATATGGCTTTCACAAGTGTATGAAAATGTTTATGATGTTATTTTTTACATAACTGAGTTATGATGCTAATTACATGAGTGGTTACTAAAGTGATTGAATAATATAAATTGTCAAGAGGGTTATAGTGTGGTCACACTACTGATTCACCTTCCACCCTCAGTATTATTCTTGTATCCATTATTTCTAAAAATTGGTGTCAAATCCAAGGATGCTTCAAGATCGGTTAAATAACTGGAAGGAAGATCAAGGATCATGGAGAACCAGGACTAGATTACCTCTCATAGAGTTTCATTTTTGAATGGGTAAAATTATACAACTTAGAAGGTAAGAATGATAATGTTCTTTTAATCTCTTGATTTTAATGTATGGGTATTCGTGAAGAATGGATTAACAGATAATGAGGTTGATGAATAGGTCATGGAGGAAATCTTGAGAGGGTTGTCCAAGTCAAATATTTAGAAAATAATCCATTGTGAGACAACCAAAGAGATATGGAATGAGTCATAGTCCACCTATGATAGAGACATACAAGCTGCATGTGATGTCAAGAGTCTTTCTCTAGAGAATGGAGCAACCAAAGTTTTCAAAGAGTTTTGAAAATCGCAAATTAGAGGATAATACACCTATATCAAGAGGCTAAGTCATTGATCAACACATAGAGGATACAAATGAGATGTAATTTACAAGTAAGTTGTTTTTTCATCGTAGAACAATAGTTGATTTATTGTTTTGTTTCTCAACTTGAAGTACCGGTGAAAGAGAAAGTTGCTCATTTAGTAGTAGTAAAGAAGGAAATACCTTGATAGGAATAGTATATCTAAACATTATTCAAGAAGTCGTTGGGTCCCCTCTTAGTAGAGAGATAGATATAACATCTCATATGTCAGTAGAAGAATCCCTAGAGTCAGAAAGAGAATAATATATTGAACAAACTATGAGTGGAATAGACACTTGTTGTGAATTTTGTAGCTTCTCTACTGAGTTGGAAGACATTGAAGAAAATATTCATTTAAGAAGGAAAATCATATCAAATTTTGAGGAGATCAATAGCCTTAAAACCTCAAATTAGAAACTAGAAGCTTATATAATTATATTAAAAGAGTAATTGTTGAATATTTAGAATCATGAAAATAGTTCTAATGCTTTGGATGAAATTTGACGTAGACAAAGCCCCCCCAGAGATAGGAAAAAAATTATTTATGGAGGTAACTCAACAAAAACATCAGCAATATCCATCATCATTTTAAGACAAAAAATCATGGAATTCACAAATTCTAATGTAGCAACAAGAAGACAAATAAAATTTTAGAGTTAAATACAAAGGTGTGAAACCACTCACATGTTTTCTTTGTGGAAATGCAGGTCACCTTTCCTCTAAGTTTTGAGAAAGGAAAAAGGAGGTGCAACAACATAGGTGGAATGATCTATCTAAAAAAGAATTATGATTTGATCAAAGCAATTTGAACAACTGTGCAATTAGAACCTTTTCCCCTCAAAGGAAAAATTATCAATGGGTTAATAAAACCAAGACAATGAGTATTGGTCCAAGAAATTGGGTGAGAAGAATATTTTGTAAGAATAATTCCTTCCCCCTTCTTGATCAATGTTGAATTCTATGGGTGTGGAAATTATGTGCACAAAGAAACTATATGAAAACTTGGAAACAATACACTTCATTTACAGAGGAAGTTGAATAGATGTGTGGATCATATTGGTAGTGAGAAAGGATAGTCACCTAGGAGTTATTATAACAATCCTAAGAGAGGTAGGTTGAATGGTTCATAGAGGCAACAAATATTAGTGTATGGTTTTGAATATTATTAGCATAAGATTACTATATAACAACTTGGAATTCCTATGGTTGATGTATGTTATATTACTAGCAACTCAAAAATACTTCAATTAGATAAAAGGAGCAGTCGTAGCCTAGACAATTCTCCAAAGTAGTATAGGTGGAAAGCAAACACAAATAGTGAGAAAGAAGAGCAATAGATATTTTGAAGATTGAATTTAATTAGCGCTAATAAGTGGAATGGTTAAGGGTTTATATGATCAAACTATGTTAGGATGTTTCTTAATCATGCAAGAGTATCAGATCAACTTAGGAAATCAACTCATGGAGTTCACTAAGTAAAGCATAAGCATATCCATGTGTGGAAGTAAAAGAGAGATAATTTTCTCAAGGGAAGTAGATCCCTTGCTCCACTTCATTGAAAAGCAAAGGTTGGATTCAAGAGAATCTATAAAGAATGGATGCAATGAGGATAAAGAAACATGCCAAGTAATGCATTTGAAGGATAAGGGAAGTATGCCCTTTTTTCCTCTAGTTTATAAAGTTGAATGAGACTAGTTTTGTTGAGTATTATGGTTGATTTAATTTTGTTTCCAAATTAGATTGATATATTGAATATAGATGATGATGAAAGAATAGGGATGATGAACTGTTTACAACAAATGTTTCTTTGTCTTGTGCAAGTATGTTTAAATAATTTATAGTGCCAAAGAGTGAGCATAACCATAAAGGGAGTGTATTCAACTGAACATTTGGGTATTAGATTATTTCATTAACGATTGGTATTATAAATTGGTATAAGTTGTTTGGTTCTAAAATATAATCATGAAAGACAAAGGCTAATGGTGTTTATTGCATATTAATGTTGCTTGAATTGTCAAAGTTTATATTTCATATATGTTGAATGGTGTGGTTGTTATGATTCCTTCAGATTACTCCAATTAGTAATTAGGATCAAACATAAAATTTGTGGTGAAAAGAGCATGATAAAAATGGAACAATCCTTAGTTATAAATTGTTCAGCATTTGATATCACTGGTACCAATTAAACTATTCGTATCCTTGATATGAAAGGTATTAACACTTGGTATCAAGTATTAACAATCAATATCAAGCGTCATTAAATTTTTGTGAGAATGTTGTAATCATATTGTTAGTAGGTGATTGTGAATCCAAGTGTTGTTGAAATATTCTTGATTAACATGCTTACGTTCATGTTTAGTATAATTTAATGTAGTGATTCTGCTGCCATTAGAAGTTTTCCAAGAAAAGTATATGTTGCACAGTTGGTTTCAGCATACATCAGTGAGAGTCCCTTTCTATTTGTCATATAAGCACTTCAAAATGGCATAGATTGTTGTTTATTAGTTGATAAGTCAATGGTGTCAGTCATGCATAAGATAGATTGTTGTTATTTCTAGAGGTCATGTGTATGTGTATAGGGAGGCACTCTCATGAATGAAAGCCTAGCTGAGACAAAGCAATACGAATTCTTTTTCTCCTTTCTCAGTTGGATACGTATGTGTTATTTTAGAAAGAAATCCCTCTTGACTACTTGAGGATGAAATTGGGAGTAATTGATCGTCTCCTTTCACCTCAATATTCTCCATCGGGAAGAAAGGAAGCTACTTAGATCAACTCAAAGATACCTAAAGTTATCAGCGTAAGAAGAAGTAGTCTACATGTCCGCAGGATCAACAAGATAGGGGGAGTTTGTTAATAAGGGGGGAATGTTAGTATATTTTCCATTGATCTCAAGGGTGGAGAAGTATATCAAATAAAACGAAAGGGGGAGGAGATGAACCAAACTAAAACAACAAAAGGGAGAAGTACATTAGAGACGAATTACACAAAGGATAAGTGCATCATAGGGGGAGAAACATCTACAAAGGATAAGAGAATAAAAGGAAAGTACACGTATCTTTACATGATTATTGGTGATGTGTTTTTGTTTACTTAAAGTGTTTCCGTCAATGCGAAAGTGGGATATTGTTAGAAATATTTTTTCATTGGTTGCATAGGAGGAGAATATGATGGGTAGATTGTTAGAAAATGTTGTCATTGTCAAAGATATTGTTGGCATATGAGGGAGGTTTTATTATAATTCATAAAGGTGTTTTCATCAGGGCATTGATATCACACGTGTCAATTGTGGTTTATTTAGATAGAGGGTAATGAAATGGAAAAATAAGAGAATATTGGTAGAAGAATGAATATGAGCACACGTATGGTAAAGGAAAATAATTATTAAGGTGCAAAGACTTTAGAATAGAAAGAAACCTCAAATGCAAGTGGAAACCACTTATATGGATAGAGCTCTCAAAGATATCTATAGTTTTTTATGGATGTCTAATAATATCCTCCTAGATTGCAAGTTATTGCCCGTCAAAGTTATGTACCACAAAACTCAAATACATATTTAAAGTTGAAACGTCTAGTTGTTGTAGTTTAATAGTCGACATAGTTGGAAGAGAAGCTAAGATCAAATTTGAGAGAATTTGGTCTAACAATAGATGTCTTGGTTATGACTGAGATGTTGTGTTGGATGGATTATTATGAATTGATTCACATGATGACGATAAATGATGAGGTCAGACATGATATATGTTGTAGCGATGGCATGTAGTCTAATTGGAGGGACCAACCTTCCATGAAGGTGCAACATGTGAAGATTGCGACGAATGTGGATTGATGATCATATATTGAGGAGACTTCCTCTTCATGGAGGGATAAGCCTTGATGTTTTATGTGAAGACGGAGAAGAGGTAGGCAACGTGGAAATTTTCAAGACGTTGGAGCTAGCGACACTTTGCGACGATGTATGATGGTGTTTTTGAGGACGATAAATGAATAAAGTAGGGGAGTATGTCATGACCATGAGCTAAGGTGTGATTTTCTTCAAACATTGATTATTTTTTGTGTTTTATTTCTTGTATCCTATATCTATATCTATATATAATGTAGTTTTAGTCCCTAGTGTAGTTCACTTCGTCAAGCAATTAAAACATGCTATATTTTTTTCTTTAAAACTATAAATTTTGTTAGAAGTATGTTATCATTGATAGAAAAGGCAAGGAAGATGATGGTAGATTGTTAGAATATGTTTCCATTGTCAAAGGTGTTGTTGGCATAACATGGATGTTGGATAAGTATTGACAAAGATGTTTCCATTAGGTCATTGATGTCACATATGTTAATGGTGATCTATCTAGATCAAAGGTGGTGAAATGGAAAAAAAAGAGAAGATTGCAAGAAGAATTGAGGTGAGCACATGTATGGAAAAGGAAATTAATTGTGGAGGTAGAGACAATTTTGGAGCCATTTCTAGAATAACAAATCACCTCAAGTGAAAAGAACTGTGAAGGTACAAAGAATTTGGAACCATTTCTAGAATAACACATCAATTCAAGTGCACGTGGAATTGACTTCAAAAGATTTTTTCAGTGGTATATGGAAGTTTGCTAAAAGCCTCTTAGATTAGAAGTTATCACCCATTAAAGTTATTTACCGCAAAATTCAAGGTGTAGAATTAAAGTTGAAAGAATGGCTAGTTGTTGACAATTTACGAATTAGGTATAGTTGGAAGAGTAGCTAAACATAGAGTGAGGAGGACTTGACTTGATAGTACAATGGTGAAAACATTTTTATTAACCGATGGTAGAGACCTTTATAACAACTCATCCCAAATGGAGTTTCCCTCAATGGTTCAAAGTCACACAAAAAAGGAATGTGTGGGATGACGTAATCCTGGGAGGAATTAGTAGTAGTTGTGGGAGTTTGAATGACAATGTATAATTATGGGAGGTCCCCACTATAGAACTCACATATGCTGTAGTTCCTTGTATGGTATCAACGTTGTGTACAAAATGAACAATTGGGAAGATGTACTCAGAAAATGTGGATATTGCACAAAATGGAAGTAAAGGCTCTAATTTATAGAAGTTCTCCAATAGTGCTCCCCATAGTTATGTCACTGTGGAAGGCTTCCTCAAAACTTCTAAGGTATGTGCAAAGGAGACACATACAAGATGATGTAAGGTTAGGCATATGTTGAAGAGTAGTAACAGAAGACCAAATACAAAGTGAATGAAAAAAAAAATATACTATGTTGTTTTGAATGAATGTGTGGTCACAACACTTGCTCTATTTTTCTATCCCACATTTGGTCTCATCGCAGTTTTTATGCTATGCCATCACACAACGAATCAATGTAGTTTATGTGTTATTCCATCACAGAACAAATCAATAAAGGGAAGTGTGAAATGTAGTTCAAGGAATAGAATGCCTATTAATTAAACTCAGGATTTACAATAGTGATAGGCTATGGGGTGCTTGATTGGACATTCACCACATCCACCAACAAATTAGTCAAATTGGAAAGGAATAAGGGTAAGCTTGGACAAGGCATTTCCAATGCCCATTCTTCTACCTATTCACTGAGTGCTACAGGGTTAATCCAATGACATGGGCATGGAGCATATGGTTGTAGGTGAGATTAGAAGTGAGATTAGAAATAATGCCTTCTATTTTAATAACTTAGATCAACCAAAAATATCAAAGCAAACTAAAACACACAGTAAAATATTGTATGATTGTAGCATGTGGTTTGCACATTATTTAATAGAGGAAAGGAATATCAGTCATCTCATCAATCTAGTAATTACCCAAGGAACCCAAAAGGAAATCCCATACAATCTTCATAGTGCTATAACCATGTTTACAAAGCATAGAGTGTGTTCAAAACATAGTTTCATGGAAGAATAAGGTATTATGATGCCAATCTATTTTGCAATGACTAAGAGCTCATTTCCCGAAAAATAACATACAATCTTGATGGTTTTGTAACCATGTTTACAAAGCACATAGTGTGTTCAAAACATAGTTTCCTCACAGAATAAGGTATTGTGATGCCAATGTATTTTGCAATGAATAAGAGTTCATTTCCTGACAAATATTCAACATAAGGACAATAGATTGATATAAATTTTGGATAAATAATATAAATAATAAATGCATATGAGATAGATTATGATTGATACAATGCAATGTGATGGTGTACTTATATATAGTGACTAGTCACAATTGTTGATAAGTCATGGCAGGGGTAGTTTCATGGAGAAGGATAAGAGAAAAAAATCCCAAATACACATATGAAAAGACTACCACAAATGCATATTCCTAAACTAGCAATTGCCCCAATGGTGCAAAGAGAGGCCAATAAATTTTTTAAATTGGAAAAATGGTATGAAGAAGGTATGTGTACATATGTATGCCATATGCCATATGTGTTGACATATTTTAATTTATATACATAAGGGTGTTATTGTTGAACGTTGTTATTCCCTTGTGAGCGATTAGTACCATAATGAACTAGCATTTCCTCCCTACTACTATTGTGTGTGTGTATATTAAAATAAAAACACTAATTTGATATACCTTTAACAAAATACTAAAAATAGAGAATAATGAGTGTTGGGAACCACTATTTAAACTCAATTAAAATGATTGTATTATAAAATCTACATTCTAAATTATATAATTAATTAACACTATTTTTTAATTAAAATGGTTGGATTATAAAATATACCGTCTAAATTATATTATTAATTAATACTATATCTTATATATATATATATATACCTGTATTTAAGTATTTTGTGGAGTGGTGTATCAAATCTAGTTATTTTGTTTGAGTATATATGAAATATAAATAGCACCACTTATCAGTTATATATATAGGGAGAGTTTGTTTTAATTTATATATAAATGATAAGTGGTGCTATTTTAATTTCATATATACTCCAAATCAAAAGAACATATTTGATACACCACTCACAAAATACCTAAAATAAGGAACAAAAACATAGTTTGCAAAATTTAATGGATAAAAAAGGCCATTAAATTACTCCTATTTTTTTTTTTTTAACCAGAATAATGAAATTTTGTAATGAAGATTAAGCCTCGGATGAACAAAAGCCATAAAAGAGATTTTCAAAAGGTAACTTAAACTATGGCATAAGAAAAAGGAAAACTTAAATGGAAACAACAAAGTTCGTAAAAACTGATAATTATACTTGATAGGAGGAAGTCAATTTCATTGTGTTAACAACTTCCAACATTCATATATGAAATAGTAGTCAAGCAAGAGGTAGGAGACATTGTAAACACCATTGATTATTTCGAGGAGCTGCTCAACCTCTTCTCTTCTCTAAAGTCCTTGTGAACAAGGAGACTCACAAGCTCACGAAAAGATAGTGGCAGAAAGCTTGAGTGTAAGGTTATTTTTTCTTGAACATAAAAGATCCCACTCCCTCTATTTAATTATTAAAATAAATGACAACTCTAAAATTAAACTCTTTCTAATTTATCTTAAAAACTAATTATGTTAAATAGATTCAAATAATTTTTGTTTGAGATTAAGGCTGTAATATAATCACGACGCTGAAATATCTACATATAATGTAAATTATGTTTTTATTATTATCAATATCAAAACATTTAATTTACTATAAATAATTATCATATAAAATTATTTGAATAATTCTATATAAATAGATTTGGTAATATAGGATGATTATTTTAATTTAATGAAATGAAGAAATTAACTTAATCCAAAATGCAAACTCATAACAATTATGCTTATATGATAACACTATTGTTGGATGCAGGAAGTATACTTAAGCAAACTCCTCAACACTTAATTTGTCAACCCGGGGGATCTGTAAACTTAGAGACTAAGCACAGGCAATGCCAGAGATGGTATGAATCTTTCTAATTTAAATCCCTACTTTCTTTAAAGGAAAGATTGCATAATCAAACTAAACAGAGAAAAGGCAACTTGAACCATCAAAATAATCTAAGACTGGAACAAAGAAGAATGCATTTGCAATAGGGAATTAAAGATAAAGAGAAATCACTCTAGCTAATTATTATTTAACTACTGAGTATGTGTTTTTCCTTAGTAGAGACATTTAGTAGTCTCATTAGATGGGCCCTTAAACCTGCTCCTTTAGAGATTTCCTTCTCACACTAATCTGTCATGTACTATCGTAGTCTGCTTGCACTAGTGTAGGAACAAAGCTTTATGCAGAAGGTATAAATGGTGTCTTTACTAAGGGATTTTTACTTCCTGCAAGGGCTTGAACTTTTTTAGGTTCAAAGCACTCAGATCCCGTGGAAAGAAGCTATTTCTTGCAATGGATCAGAGCTTCTTGCACTTAGCATTTAATTCTTAAAATGAGTTCTTAGTTATTGCAAGTGCGATTATATTGTTAAATCAAATTGCACACATAAAAATGAATGTTTCTAATCTTGATAGAGTGTAGGAATAAAAAAACAATCCATATACATTTATCCTGTCATAAGCATTTAATGAAAGAAAGAAGATTGTGGGAAGTAGACTAAAAAGGATTTTTGCATCACCCCAACATGCATTGGTGCAAGTTCATTTCTCCTGCTTGGACCAGGTGGGGAAAACCAACCAAACAAATCTATAGAAAAGGAAATATCACACTAACATGCACTGGTGCAGGTTTATTTCTCCTGCTTGGACCGGGTGGGGAAAACAAGCCAAACATAACTGCAGAAAAGGAAATATCACACCAACGTGCACTGGTGCATGATTATTTCTCATGCTTGGACCAGGCGGGGAAAACCAATATGAAATCAAGTGCAAGAAAGGAAATTTACCTAGTTCACACAACATATCCACTTTCACTCAAACAGGAATGCATGTGCCTACAAATTAAATCATACTTGACAATGTAAAGACAAATTACAAGAAATAAGAAATGGGGTAAACATGTTGGGCTGGCTGGGCCCTAGCCAACTAATGCATTTCCCTTTTAAATAAAAATGATGCTCAGTACTTTAATCAATTCATCAACTCAAATACAGAAATTTGATTCTTGAAACATGAGGCAGAGCTCCCTTTTTATTAATTCGTTGAGGCAAGTACATACATTAATACATCGTCCAACCCAAATTCGGACAATAACAAAACACAACAACCTGTTACTACCTCTTTGGTTGTGTCTCTATTCTATCCAAAAAAAATCCCCTAGTCCTATTTACATTCTAAATTATATAGATCTTTGGCCAAGGGCAAAAATAGATCATTCAACCGATTACATAACCAACCACAGAATTTAGCTTTTCGGCCTTTAAACTTAGATAGTTAGCAAAACTGGCCGTAGCCAATCTCCAGCTTTCATTCTTCACAGATTCGATCTCGGCTGCCTTTGGATTGATCTTGCTGTTGTGGTTGAAGCTGCTCAAAATGGGGTAATTTTATCTCGACTGCCTTTGGATCAATATTGTTGTCGTGGTTGAAGCTACTCAAAATGAGGTGGTGATCAAGGAGGTTCAGATATGCTGCAAGGAACTGTTGTGCTAACAACGGTGCAAGATCCAATCCTGCACTAGGATCAACGGTCACGGTGAGTACTATAACTACCAAATAAACATTGGAGACATCGATAACTTACAAAGACTGATTAAAAGTAAGAAATCATTTAATAAATGATTAATTAATGCTAAGTTAAGTTAAAAATATGAAAAATAAAGTTTATACAAAATATGTCACCGTGCTTGGACTGATGCAAGATGAGAGTGTATGAAAGAGGTAAAACAATGGTAAATGGTTATGATTTAGGAAGGGTAAAATGGAAAAAACAAAGAAAATTACGGGGCTAACATCCTCCCATCCCTAAGCTGTTGTGTGTCCTCACACAACTCTTTACCTTTGCAAAAAACCTTCAAAATTTTGGGCATTCCAGTTGAATCCTTCTCTGGCATACTGACATCAGCGTATAATGTTTTAGACTTCTTCTTTCTGATGCTCTTTAGTTTCTTTGTCATCTTGTAAGTCGCTTGAAACATTGCACAGCTCGGTACTTCCAAACTTTAACTTCTCTTTTCTTTTTCTGGATCTCCGCAGTTAATTCTTCTTTACTCTGTTCTTTATTCTCCTGTGCTTTAGCTATGAGATGTTCTAAGTTATGCACTTGAAGCTCTAGTTAAAGTACCGAAACAACAAGAGTTACCAAATCTTTTTCTTTTTCTATCTCGAGAGGGGTTGTGTCTTCCTCAGGGACCTCAATATCCCTCATGGTTACATTAGGAAATTCTTCTTTGTCTGGTTCTTCTTCTTCTGGTTCTTCTTCTCCTGCTTCTTCTTCTTCTGATTCTTCTTCTTTCGGTTCTTCTTCTTCTGGTTCTGGTTCTTCTTCTTGCATCGGTGCAGAAGGGGATTCAACATCCTGTGGGGACTGTGGTTCTTTTCCTGCACTAGATTCTTTATTCTTTTTCTAGGGCTTTTTAACGAAATCTGCCAATAGAGTGTCATCTTCGACCTCTTCAAATTTTGTTGCATCCGTAAGGACTGACAGGGTGCCTTCTTCGGGGATCTGTGCCTGTACTGGTGGCGTAGAAGGAGTTCCTTCAACAGGTGCACTAGCTGTCTTCTTATTTAGAGATGGGGCCCTATCTTCTTTTGATTTTTTAGGTCATTTCCTTTTTGCACTGGTGCAAGAAGGACTCCCCTTTACATTCTTACTAGAACCCTTGCTTGTGCTGGCGGGGTCCTCTGTCTCCTTTCCAGCAGCTGTCTTTTTATGTAGTTGTTTTAACAACACCTCCCAGGTCATGCCTTTAACTTATAATTGTTTCTGGAGAAAAATATTTATCATTTCGTGGTGATATAACTTCTTGTAGGCCTAGTCTACCCGTTTGTCCCACACACCTTTGGCCATTTTCTCCAAGCCCTTAAGCAGAAAATAGGGGAAACTCATCCTCCACAAGATGTGCTGAGCAACTTTGAAATGCTGCAACATCCTAAAATGGTATACAAAGGTGTGGGAGTACCTTTCCTCACAAGTTACGAATTTCTGTAGGATGAAAAGGAGGTCCTGCCACTGTCTCAGGAGGGCACTACGTGTAACTCCTTCCTTCCAATCTACCTTCATCTTCCTGTTGACGACAAAAAACTACCATCGCTTGCTTTCTAGTTTTTGATTTTTAAACCACTACTCACCAGTATTTTCCAAGCCTATCCCTGCCGGTACAAATTCTTCCATAACTTCAAATTTTAGAGGCCCAATTTTTACTCAACCATTTTTGAAACTTCTGGCAAACTGTAAGGCCACTTCTCTTTTGTGCCCGTCAAACTTTTGCAAGAACTAAAGAAAGCGTGAGTCTTACAATAGTGCAAGACTATTGCGATACTTAGCAGTCTGTTCTACCCTACTGAGAGATGAGGGTTCACTTCAAACAGGTGACATCACTACTTAACGGCTATGAATAGTAAGGAATTTACATGCAACACCGGGAAAATTGGTTCTTATAGATAGGGTTCCAAATGTCCACAATCCTTTTCATCTTATCACCCATTCATTCCATTGAAATAGTCATGGATGCACGACATCTTTGAGATCAGGCTGGATTGGTACTTGCGGCGACATTTTAATGGCTAGGTGAGGTAATCATTATGAATGAAGGACATCTAGGATTATGGTGGAAAGGGGCAATTATATCCAAGCAACGGTTAAACACTTCCACATTATTTCATATTTCAAAAATCTAACTTAGCATTCATTAAAAATGATCATGATTCTTAACTTAAATCATCTTATACTTTAAATAATTTTCTCCTAGTTAATATGTTAGCGCAAGTACTCATCGAGTAAGTGAAAGAACTTCCTATAAATTTTCATGATGACCACTTTCCTATGATGTATACTATGAAGAGAATAAATTGTACTATGTTTCTGATAGGGTGCATGCTTGCACCGGTCTGCTTGCACCACTTTAAACTATGCTATTCTACTGGTACCATTCTACTTACATTAATATATAGGACGACATGCTTGCACTAGTGCAAGCATAATATCTAAAAAAAGAATAGGGAATTTAAATAAAATATAGGCTGGACTTCTAACATGGCTTCCTCAATTTATACTGGAAATTTGCTTTGCCCTTTCTTGATGCTTCAGAGCATATCCTTTTGTTCTTGGTGCGTGAGATCCTGTAATGAATTCATGAGGGAACAAAGAAGTGGGAAAAGGGAAATTTCAAAATGGGAAGGAATTCTGTTACAGGGATTCCAGGAATACTACCATAAGAGTGAATAAATAGAAGTGGGATAGGGAGAAAAAAATTCAAGGGTAAAGTGGGATTTTTACGAAACGGTTAGGGTAAATTTAAAAGAATATGGGAAGGTTAATCATTCTAGGATTGAAGAAGAAAATTGAGGGAATATTACAAAAGTGGAATATGAAGAAAGACATAAAATTTTCTGGAAGGTATGCCTAAATTGGCGCAAGAAAAATAACTGTAGTGAAAATTAAGCGTTACTTGAATAAAAATATCCATGCTAATTACCCCAATTGTATAAAGGTTTGTTCTGCTGAACCTGGTTTTACTTGGTGGTCGCTAGCATATCTAAAGATCAATCAAAATTTTCTTTCTATTAGAAATTAGTGATCTTCCTACCAGCAAGCTGGTTTTCAAGTTCATCCTTCTGAAATACAGGTTGATCCTTCTGAAATCATGTCAATGAACTGATTTTCATAATTACAAGAAAATGTGTTTTTTTTCTCTACGTTTTTTTTTTTATATTTATTCTCTTTTTTTTAAGAAGAAGAAAAAGAATTCATGTTTTCAAAAGGTTTTTATTACCATTCACCACTACCATCCCAAATTTCCATTGGACTTGCTGTGTAAAATCTTTCATGGCAAGTGGCTGAAAATACTTCTTTAATCTGTGTCCATTTACCAAGAAAACTAAATTGTGTCCATCAATAGTTTTAACTTATACTGCTCCATTCTTGAATACTTGGATCACTTCATAAGGTCCCATCCAATGTGTATGGAATTTTCCTTTAAAAATTTTAAATCTACAATCATAAAGGAGCACCCAATCACCTGGTTGGAATTGCTTTTTTCTGAATAGACTTGTCATTGCACCTTTTGCATTGCTGCTGAATTAGTATGTTCTACTGAATATCATCCCTACAAAATTCATATAACTCATTTAATTGGAGAAGCTGCTGTTGTTGTGCCTCAGAGAGATCTGGTCCTAACTGAACTGCAGTTCTGAAAGTTTTGATCTGGAATTCAATTGTTAACAAAACTTGTTTGCCATATACCAGATCATATGGTGTATGTCCCGTACTATTTCTCCAAGTGGTTCTGTATGCCCCCAAAGCTTCTGGAAATCTTTCAGCCCAGTCTTTCAGGTGCATATTTACTATCTTTGTAAGAATGGACTCGATCACTTTCTTTGTGGATTCCACCTGTCCATTTGCTTGTGGGTGATACGACATGGATTTCCTATGCCGGATCTTGTATTGCTCCATCACACCCTGTACCAGATTAGAAATAAACTGCGGACCATTGTCAGAAACAATTTCTCTAGGCACACCAAATCTAGTAAAGATTTCAGTAAAAAGAAAATCAAAAACAACTTTTTCTATAGCAAAGGAAACAACTTTAGCTTCTACCCATTTCGTAACAAAATTTCTACAAACCAAGCTATGCTTTTTACCTAATGACGTTGGATTTATTGGCAATATAAAATCAATAGCCCATTTTTCAAATGGCTCAATCATAACTGGGGGGCATAAAGGCATTTCATTGGTTTGATTAGGCTGGCCCATTC
>APFE030809580.1:0-10321 GCA_000404065.3 Pinus taeda
CCACAGGTCTAACAAATCTTGTTTAGCCATTTAAGATATAGAAGCTATCTTGTTTAGCCATTTAAGATATAGAAGCTTCGAAACCTTTGTATATGAGCTATTGTCAAAGAACTGCCCTTGTCCTCAGAAGCATTACCACTAGTACCAAGCATTACCACTGAATTTCCAATTTTTTCTGGTTCGCCAAATTCCAAACCTGAAGGTTTCATCGAACCCTTGACTTAGCTCCCCACAACATGGTGCAAGTTGCATAATTCAGTTTCACTCAATCGTTGAATTTCTGTGTTTTTCACCCACAATGCATGATCTGCAAATCTCCCAATTCTTAGAGAACTAGAGAACAAAATTACCTTCAAATCAGAATTTTACCACAAAATCAAATTCCCAAAGCATACATGTGTTTTTATTTTGTAAAACAGAATCCTATAAATTCTACATTTTTCATAGTCAGCACAGTATGTTGTATACATGAGATAGATTTGGGCAACTGTATTCATGTCAAAGTTGACAGCTAGTCCACATTTTAAAGATTCAGGAGGAAAGGCAAAATATACTGCATCACAGTCTAACCCAGATCAAGATGAACATAAGCTTTATCAAAATATCATATACAATTAAGTCGCCCATTTACAATTATAAATCTATACAGCACATGGCCACCTTGAGCAAATGAATCATTCACCTAGGTCAAAAATAGGAAATTGCATTTTGTCATTTGCCAAGCAAAACGAAGACTGTGTGGCCCCCTTGACCAAATAAACCATCCAACTAGATCATAAGATGAGGAATTTGCATTCCTGTCATTTTAAGTAAAACACAAAACTGCATGTGTATGCCGGTCAAATGAGCTTCATTCCTAAAATACTATTAGCAGACCTAGTAAAACATTAAAATGGTCCCAAAATCCTACCATCAGCCAAGAAAGTGCAGCAACCACAACCAACCATAAGTCATCTCAAATGCCTTACCTAAATCAATTCACGCCTCCTGTCTTTGTGCTCCATATGGTCATTAACCTCCAAAGTCCTGATACAACTTTGATTCTGAAATCCTCCACAAACTAACCAAACACCCTTGTGCATGGACCCAGTAAAGCCAAACAAGCCCCAAAAGTCTACAGAGCTTGCTCAACGAAGAAAAACACCCATGCCTCAAAAACAGAGTAGAGGAGATATTTAGCAGCTCCAAATAAATCCCAAGTCCTTATGCAAAACATTCTTATACCAGAAAACTACTTGCATCATAACCAGTCCCTGCACATGAATTACGTATGTGTTGGCTGGTAATTTGGCTAGGGTGAATGTGTTCAACATTGTCCACTTGTCTCAATGAACAAGTGCAGACTCGAAACAACTTTTTGGACTCTTTTGAGAAAATTTGTTGTTTTGAGTTTACCATTAAGCTGAATAACAAACCAATCACCAAAGAGTGAGGGTATCAGTGCTGTCTTCCTCCCCAGCAGCCAACTCCCAGTTGAATCGCTGGACAAAACGAGCAATGGCAGTGCAGGCTATAAGAGTTGCCTGCACAATTCCTGCACACGCCCTCTTCCCTGCTCCGAACGCCATAGTCCTCTTCCAATCCAGCACCTCCCCACTCTGCAACTCCTCGTCAAACCTTTCTGGTTTCCAGTCTTCTGGATTCTCCCATTCTTTCTCATTGTTATGACACCCATATATGTTGATTGCGATCTGCAAAGCAAAATCCCAAATCACATTCAGTTGCAGAAACAAATAAAGGGTCATCTGAAATTTGAATATCGTATCTTGATCATTTTCATCTTTATTATTGATGTCCTTAGGGCTTATAACTTACCTGGCTTCCTGCAGGCACGTGAAATCCCCCCAGCTCCACATCCTCTTGCACGTATCGCAGTGGAAGGATCGGTACAGGGGGGTGCTTCTTGAGAGTCTCCTGAAAAACAGCGCTCAGATATGGTAGTTTGGGGAGCAAATCTTCAGTAACATCTTCATCTCCAGATACTCTTTGCAGTTCTCTGTACAGACGATCCTGCACATTCGCAAACCAGTAGAAATCAGTCAACTCCTTCACAGCTTTTATCAGAACCACAAGTGAAATTGGCCTCTCTGTATAATTTTGCTTTGAACTTGTTGGCCTCGGACGGAGTCAGCATAAGAGAGATTGAAATTTTTTCACTAGCTGAAAATCTTCATAAATTGATTTTAAAATTGGTTTCCAACAGATTTAAAAAAAATTGAACAATGTTCTTCATTGCCCAGTATGGAGAAAGTGGAGATGACCTCATTACAAACCTACCTTTAATGTTCTTCATTGCACAATATTGAGATATTTGAGATAGGCTTATGACAAACCAATCTTTAATTTTAAGAGCAAAAAAGCCACATCTTCTTTTGCATAAGGAGTTAGGGCTTTTTGTATCCTTCTGCAAACTGAAAAATAGGTTTTTACAAGGCACAGAAACAGAATGAACTCACTTCAAACGCAAGGTGACCCCTGGCTACTACATGTACAGACCAGCACAGATCTGCAAACAGAAATACCACATAGAATACTGCTGGTAGATTAATGTGAGACAGCATGCTCTGTTTCTAGTTTAGTCACACAGAAGAATTATTATCAATGACAACAGCTCAGACTATTTTTCTCTTATATTGACTCTCAGAAACACCAATGCAAAGAATCTTTCCAAGTATCTTTGTTTTATCCCATTTCTAATCCTAACTGGATATTATCGAAACTCACCCATTTAAATTGGCAGGCATCCAAACCCATGGTTTCTGCTCAATAATTACAATTTGTTGGGCTTCTTTTTCTTAAAAAGTTATTATAAGAAGATTCAATTTTCTAAATAAAGTTATTATTAAATTGATTTTTTATATATTTTAAAATAATCATCATAAAAATTTAAATTAACTTAATAACACTACAACTTTCAAAAAAAAATATTAATTAAAAAAAACATAATTTCCATTAAATTACTCAAAGTAATTTTCAGTTAGTTCCAACAGGTTGTAGAGTAATTTTGCAGGGAAAAAAATGTTGGATATTGGGTTTAGTTTTCTTTTGTGTTTTATGATATAGACTAACCATCTCTTATGGATCCTAATTTTGGCGATTGTAGTGGAGATAATGCTTGTAGGTTTTGGTCTAATGGCAAACATAATTCCAACAAGTGGTATCAAAGTGACAGGTTTGTAGTTCATCTAGTAGATCCTAACTCTTGTTATTGTAGCAGAGACTAATCCCTGTGGATTTTGATCTAACCTAATTCCAACAAAAAATTTCTAAATTCCTTAATAATATCTTAAATAATAATTAGGATCTAAAAATACAATTATAAAAAATAGAAAATATAACCATAAAAAAATTCCCAAATTCGTTAATAATAACTTGAATAATTAATGAAGTCTAAAACTACAGTGATAAAAGATGAAAAATATTAAAAACTATATAGTAAGTTAATATTAAATTACTATATTTTATTATCATATCTTATCTATCGAATATCACATTATTTTCATAAAACTAACCCAATTAAAAAAAAGAAGAAGTCCTTTTAGTTTTTGAGTTCTAGCAAGGAATACAGAGTAATTTTTTTGGAAAAAGTTCCTAAATCTCTTAACTAACAACTCCAACAATAATTAGAGTCTAAAAACAGCATATATAATATAGTACTTTACTATTTTTTAATCCTTTCATCTTATCTCCTGAAGATAATTACATTATTTTCATTCCACCAATAAAATTGGAAACTGTAAATCCAATCCTGATTGACTCATCTCAGAGTGCTCTGTCGTCCTTTCCCTTTCCAATGAGGTTTTGTGAGTTCTCTGTCCTCCTTTCCCAGGAGGTTTTCAGAAAATACACCAAGCCAAGGATGAAGGATAAAAACATTTTCTCATTTTACTTCTATGTATGTTTCTCCTGTGATGTAAGAAGTATTTCTCATTCATATATATGCGCTTTAATACCTGAGAATGAGGATTCTTTGAGAGCTCGAACATTGCCCACTCCACAGTGATGAGAGTTGTGTCAGAGGCCTCGATGATTGGCTCCCATATCGACATCTCCAATTGTTTTTGGGTCAACTGTGGCGCTTCCTTAGCAATATATCTAGATAACAGTTGGGTTCCTGATGCAGTAAACGTAGAATCAGATTTGATTGCCTTAGAAGAATTCAAAAGAACTGGAATTTATGGGATAAATTATACCTTTCCAAAAGCAAGGAGCTTCTTTTGGTCTTCAATCAGAGCTCTGAGCACAGCGTTTCTTCTCCTGTCCATTCGTTTCATGTTCTCTTCCACGTGCTGGTAAGGAACCCACCTCAAACAAGGAAAGAAATCCCTCCAATCCACTTCAATGGCACCTTTCATGGGATCAGCTACCAATATCTCGTAGATTTCCCATTTAGACAAATTACTGCCTATCTCTTCAACGTATATGGATTCGATGTCCCGGCCTATGACCTTGTTCTCGGAAACAGAAGCCATTATTGTTCATTATGTAGACTTCCGAACAAGCAGATTGAGGGAGAAAAAATAGACCACAAAGGTTAGCGAGACTCTTATACTACTCAGTGCTCACCGCTTTCAGAGCAAATGTAAACAGTTCATTGATGAAAATTTGCCTGAGGTTCACACCTTCCGCAGATACTGACTGGGAATGTATGTTATCCATTATGCTCTGCAACATACTTTCTCGAAGGGAATGGATGCTCTTCTGTTTCTGTCATCAACAAACAGATCTAATATTACCCAACTGAACCTGAACAATGCCCTGCAAAGCTGTAGAAGCCATTGGATTTGATTATTATGGCGATTCAACTACGATCTATTAAATGTGTCATTCTTCCGCCCCTTGGTCGTCTCTGATTATATAGATTTAAAACCAATTTATATTAAACACCGATTACCTGAGCTGCAGCTCCCAGAAGGTTTGTAAGTATCAGTTTCTTGACCATGCGGTGGTACTCTCCATAATCGCTCATGGCTACCATAGTCTTCTCGCTGGTTAGGATTCGCAGAGCATTTGGTAATTTCCTGGTTGAGATGGCAGAGAATTTGGTGACCATTGCCTGTCAATTCAGATTCCATCCAGCCCCATTCAAAATAATAATTAAACCGGGATAATCTATGACATAGAAAATTGCAGTTTTACAAAACAGATAATTATATTATAACTGATGTATCGATTTTAAAAGAACTGTTTTAAGCGGGTTTTTTGGACAGCAGATTATATATGGATAGGTTTATGCTCATATATATCGATAGGTTTATGTTCTTTATTATAAGCCTCAGCTTATCAGTTTTTGGATGCTTTTTGACATGACACTATAGCATGTAATTTTCATTCATAATGGAAAGTATGATTCTTTTTCATGGAAAAAAAATAAAAATAAAAATAAAATTGCATTGTAGCTGTTTTAAATTAATACAAACAAGGCATAGCTATAAAAATTCCAGAAAATCCATTGCAGGGGAACTTGAGTAAATCCCATGTCAATTAACTCACTCATACCGAAGCAAAAGCAGCCATCATTGCAGGGGAACTTGAGTAAATCCCATGTCAATTAACTCACTCATACCGAAGCAAAAGCAGCCATGACTTCAGTTACTTCTTTCGCAACCTGCGTTGAATTAAGAACTACCAAAGGCGTGGCTCCAGTGCGAATGGAATAAATAGGTCCGTATTTCCTGGCCCATTGCGTGAAAGTATGGTGGGGTTTCTTTTCACTCAGCTGCAGCAAGTTTCCAACGATGGGCCAGCCCGGCACAACTGCATTCAATGTTTCAGTATCAGAGTTTCTGTAATAGGACAATAAGAAACCAACCCAGAAGAAAGAAAATAGACAATTCTGATACCAGGTGGGTAGTTTTTTGATGGCCATCTACTGATCCACAGCAGCCTCACAATACAAATGGCTGCTGCAGCCATGAGAAAACCCCTGAACATGACTTCAACATCTTCCATCCTTCTAAGCAGTTCTGCTATGTGCCCAAAACTTAATCACTCCTTTCAAACTTTTGAAGCATCAAAGAATCTATTTGAAGCATCAGAGGACGAGAAAGCTTATATGCGGTGCCGGAAGCAAGATGTCTGTGCTTGTATGCAGTGGCAGAGGCAAGTTGAACGTAAGATTCCAAAAAATGAATAAGATTCTGAAATCCTCCACAAACTAACCAAACACCCTTGTGCATGGACCCAGTAAAGCCAAACAAGCCCCAAAAGTCTACCAGAGCTTGCTCAACGAAGAAAAACACCCATGCCTCAAAAACAGACTAGAGGAGATATTTAGCAGCTCCAAATAAATCCCAAGTCCTTATGCAGAACATTCTTATACCAGAAAACTACTTGCATCATAACCAGTCCCTGCACATGAATTACTTATGTGTTGGCTGGTAATTTGGCTAGGGTGAATGTGTTCAACATTGTCCACTTGTCTCAATGAACAAGTGCAGACTCGAAACAACTTTTTGGACTCTTTTGAGAAAATTTGTTGTTTTGAGTTTACCATTAAGCTGAATAACAAACCAATCACCAAAGTAAGCACAGCTATATCCAAATTTGTAGCTACTACCTAACATTCATCAACTGGAGCCATTCATTCAAACATGCAGCATAAAAACAAAATGGTCAAGAAAAGGAAACTTGTGTTGTTAAAAAGCAAACAGACATTCACCTTCCTAACTCCAAGTCCTTGCAGACCAACCATATGAAGTCTAAACCTTTCCGAATCAGTAGTAAAAGTGGATTGTGCAATGCAAGATGCAATTCGCAAGCAAAAGGATCATACCTTAGATGACTGCAAGAAAAAACAAATATTTAAACAACAAATAATTAAATTTTTGAATTAAACACAATTGAATGGAAAAAGCTAAAAAAAATTGTAGCTACTGCCTAAAATTCATGGACACAACCCATTCATTCAAATATGCAGCATGAAAAACAAAATTGTAGCTACCGAGTAAAATTCATGAACAGAACCCATTCATTCAAACGTGCCGCACAAAAACAAAATTATCAAGAAAAGGGAAATTTTGTTGTTAAAACCAAAGAAACATTCACCTTCCTAAGGTGACCCGGCCGTATGAACATTGCAATACCAGTAGTAAAAGTGGCTTTTGCGATGCAAGATGCGACTTGCAATCGAAAGGATCATTTGTTTGAGAAGCTTTCTTTCGATATGTTTACAAGATTTGGCTCTGGCGATTAGGCTTTTTGTTTTGCACTTAGGGTTTCCTATATTTTTTCTTGGCCGCCCTCATTGCATGGGGAGGCACCATTAATGTAAGACTCTCACTAGGAAATAACCCCAAATATCACTGTGTTTTCTGAGTTTTGATGAGTTTATCAGTGAAGATTTTCATCAAACAGATTAGTAGTATACTGCTATAGATGTCTTTTGATGTTTGGGTTTAAATGTATAAGAACAGTGAACAACAAGTACCCAAATAATACCCCAACAGCTGACAAATAAAAAAAAGGGCTTTCTAAACACACTTTTAACAACAGATTGACGCTAGTATCGAATCAGTAATTTGACAAATAACATAAGAGGCATGATCATTCATTGACTGAACCATTGAAAGATTACCCAGAACAAGGATAAGAGGAACCTGGTTTCATTTAGCAGTCCATGAATAAAACCTATACAGGCCCCACGTTACTGCACTTCAGCAACCACAACTTCAGTAATACGCTGACCAGGACGTATACATATATGTGTAGCCAATAACAATAAATCTTCACACTCAGCCAGCAATAAAAGATAGGCTGAATACACTGTATAAGAGGGTTGATAAACACAGCAGATAATAGGCCTGGTAATGTCCTTTTTCTGAAGTGAACACGTCCAGATACGCAAAGATAACTTGTCCTACAGAGGAGTACCCGCAAGCAGATTTATATGGATAAACTCGGCCCAGAACAACAATATGACTTGGGGTCCCACCCACGAAATAACTCAGATGAACTCAACCCCTCTACTTGATTATTTTGAATTAAACACAATTGAATGAAAAAAGCTAAAAAAAAATTGTAGCTACTGCCTAAAATTCATGGACACAACCCATTCATTCAAATATGCAGCATGAAAAACAAAATTGTAGCTACCGACTAAAATTCATGAACAGAACCCATTCATTCAAACGTGCCGCACAAAAACAAAATTATCAAGAAAAGGGAAATTTTGTTGTTAAAACCAAAGAAACATTCACCTTCCTAAGGTGACCCGGCCGTATGAACATTGCAATACCAGTAGTAAAAGTGGCTTTTGCGATGCAAGATGCGACTTGCAATCGAAAGGATCATTTGTTTGAGAAGCTTTCTTTCGATATGTTTACAAGATTTGGCTCTGGCGATTAGGCTTTTTGTTTTGCACTTAGGGTTTCCTATATTTTTTCTTGGCCGCCCTCATTGCATGGGGAGGCACCATTAATGTAAGACTCTCACTAGGAAATAACCCCAAATATCACTGTGTTTTCTGAGTTTTGATGAGTTTATCAGTGAAGATTTTCATCAAACAGATTAGTAGTATACTGCTATAGATGTCTTTTGATGTTTGGGTTTAAATGTATAAGAACAGTGAACAACAAGTACCCAAATAATACCCCAACAGCTGACAAATAAAAAAAAGGGCTTTCTAAACACACTTTTAACAACAGATTGACGCTAGTATCGAATCAGTAATTTGACAAATAACATAAGAGGCGTGATCATTCATTGACTGAACCATTGAAAGATTACACAGAACAAGGATAAGAGGAACCTGGTTTCATTTAGCAGTCCATGAATAAAACCTATACAGGCCCCACGTTACTGCACTTCAGCAACCACAACTTCAGTAATACGCTGACCAGGACGTATACATATATGTGTAGCCAATAATAATAAATCTTCACACTCAGCCAGCAATAAAAGACACGCTGAATACACTGTATAAGAGGGCTGATAAACACAGCAGATAATAGGCCTGGTAATGTCCTTTTTCTGAAGTGAACACGTCCAGATACGCAGAGATAACTCGTCCTACAGAGGAGTACCCGCAAGAAGATTTATATGGATAAACTCGGCCCAGAACAACAATATGACTTGGGGTCCCACCCACGAAATAACTCAGATGAAATCAACCCCTCTACTTGATTATTTTGAATTAAACACAATTGAATGAAAAAAGCTAAAAAAGAATTGTAGCTACTACCTAAAATTCATGGAC
Source organism: Pinus taeda (assembly GCA_000404065.3). Classification (NCBI taxonomy): domain Eukaryota; kingdom Viridiplantae; phylum Streptophyta; class Pinopsida; order Pinales; family Pinaceae; genus Pinus; species Pinus taeda. The sequence goes on from APFE030809580.1 coordinate 9,197, forward strand.
ACAACCCATTCATTCAAATATGCAGCATGAAAAGCAAAATTGTAGCTACCGACTAAAATTCATGAACAGAACCCATTCATTCAAACGTGCCTCACAAAAACAAAACTATCAAGAAAAGGGAAATTTTGCTGTTAAAACCAAAGAAACATTCACCTTCCTAAGGTGACCCGACTGTATGAACATTGCAATACCAGTAGTAAAAGTGGCTTTTGGGATGCAAGATGCAACTTGCAATCGAAAGGATCATTTGTTTGAGAAGCTTTCTTTCGATATGTTTACAAGATTTGGCTCTGGCGATTAGGCTTTTTGTTTTGCACTTAGGGTGTCCTATATTTTTTCTTGGCCGCCCTCATTGCATGGGGAGGCACCATTAATGTAAGACTCTCGCTAGGAAATAACCCCAAATATCACTGTGTTTTCTGAGTTTTGATGAGTTTATCTGCGAAGATTTTCATCAAACAGATTAGTAGTATACTGCTATAGATGTCTTTTGATGTTTGGGTTTAAATGTATACGAACAGTGAACAACAAGTACCCAAATAATACCCCAACAGCTGACAAATAAAAAAAAGGGCTTTCTAAACACACTTTTAACAACAGATTGACGCTAGTATCCAATCAGTAATTTGACAAATAACATAAGAGCCGTGATCATTCATTGACTGAACCATTGAAAGATTACACAGAACAAGGATAAGAGGAACCTGGTTTCACTTAGCAGTCCATGAATAAAACCTATACAGGCCCCACGTTACTACACTTCGGCAACCACAACTTCAGTAATACGCTAACCAGGACATATACATATATGTGTATCCAATAATAATAAATCTTCACTCTCAGCCAGCAATAAAAGACGCGGTGAATACACTGTATAAGAGGGCTGATAAACACAACAGATAATAGGCCTGGTAATGTCCTTTTTCTGAAGTGAACACGTCGAGATACGCAGAGATAACTCGTCCTACACAGGAGTACCCGCATGAAGATTTATATGGATAAACTCGGCCCAGAACAACAATATGACTTGGGGTCCCACCCACGAAATAACTCAGATGAACTCAACCCCTCTACTTGATTATTTTGAATTAAACACAATTGAATGAAAAAAGCTAAAAAAAAATT
>APFE030809583.1:4067-14296 GCA_000404065.3 Pinus taeda
AAGGAAATTCCATATTTCCTGCATGTCATGAAAATTTGCCTTAAGTGCTTAAGGTGCTCTTGGTCAGATTTGGAGAACTGGGTCAGGTCATCAAGGTATACTACGAGGAAATCATGTATCTCCTTAGCAAATGCAATATCCATTGCCCTTTGAAAGGTAGCACCAGCGTTTTTCAGCCCAAAAGGCATTTTAACGTACTTAAATGTTCCCCACGGTGTGGTAAATGTTGTCTTGTCCCGGTCATCCGGGTGAACAAGTATTTGATTAAATCCTGAAATTCCATCTAGTAAAGAAATTCTAGAGGAACCCACTACTCTTTGCAAGATATGGTCCATTTTGGGCAACGGGTAGTGGTCTTTTAGACAGACTTGGTTTAAATTTCTCAAGTCTACACACAGTCTTATCTCTCCTGTTTTTTTCCTGGTGGGAACAAAGTTAGACACCCATTCAGAAAATCTGATGGGTACAATGGTACCTGCTTCAAACATTCTCTTTATTTCTTTTTCAATCAAGGGAAGAAGCATGGGGCTGATTCTTCTAAGTTTCTGTTTGAACGGTTTTTGATTTGGTTTTAAGGGAATGGTATGTTGGATTACTGAGGTGTCATAGGACTTCAAGTCCTCATAACTCCAGGCAAATACATCTTGGAATTCTTTGAACAAATCCACATACTTCGGTTTCTGGTCAGGGGGCAGATTTTTGGACAACTTAATCATTATGGGATGCTTTGTTGTTCCTATGTTGTGTTCTTCTATGGCAGCATTCAAAGGTTCCATCTTTGGCTTTTTGGGCACATCATTGTCATCAAACATGTCTTCCAATGGAGTAAGGCCGACGGGTAGAACATTACTCTTCAGATCAATAAACTCATCCTCCGCTTTGGCTGTTTCCTCTAAACAGATTTGTTTCAACTGTTCTATGTTTTTATGGTTAAAAATAGTTGGGTTAAGGATTTATTTAGTTGTTGCAGCTGTTACAGTCAGGTGGTTTTCTTCTTCTAACTGTTGTGAGTCGGCCATGGCATCCATGTCAATGTTTGTGTTGGAAAATTCGTCCTCCAGAGTTAAGAAACTGTTAATCTGGGCATCATTTTGAAATACCTGCCAATCCTTGACATTGTTAGGGACCGAAGGTCTGTGTTTTATTTCAGCGGTGAAATGGTGATTTGGTTCAAAGGGAAGCTTTCATGTGCTAGCAAAGGTTGCTAGACTATGGGCATGAATATTGTGATCTCGTGCAATTTTGGCAAGCTTAAATTCATTGAAGGCATTGAGTAATTCAGTGGCAACAGCTCTGTAAGCTCTCATTCTACTATCATTAGTGACAAAGTTACCCTTTATTTGTTGTATAATAAAGTCAGAGTCACCTAGGATGGAGACTTTAGTAGCTCCCAGGATTTTGAGCAACTTAAGGCCTAAGAGAAGGGCTTCATACTCTGTCATGTTGTTTGTACATCTGAAATTGAGTCTATAGGCATGGCCTTGTGCATGATTATCATGAGTATTGTAAATCCACACTCCAACCCCTACTCCTAACTTGTTAACGGAACCATCAAACTCCAAATACCATGTGATTTCTTGTTTGAGGTTTGTATTGAGAGTTTCAGTGTTTTGGGGATCGGGCAGACTTACAATTTCTGTTTCAGAGTTTTCTTCTTGCTGTTTGTCGGTTGCCTTGGCTGTTGAGACAATTTCATAAGTTTTTTCAACTGATTCCTCATTGATGTACGTTCCTTGGTCCAAAGATAACGGCTTATCATCAGTTGGAGGGCTGGTGTTATCATTAAATAAAATAAATGAATCCATATCGGAATGGATTGAGTAAATTGGAAAATTTTGGGGCTTTTCTTCACTGCTTACCACATACTTCATTAATGTTTCTATATGCAGTCGCTTTGGTTGCCCAAAGACATATATAGTGGCATAAGAGAGGTCGAGTTGAAGGGATCCTTGCAATTTTTCTCCCCACGATCTGTATAGGAGCATGCCATACTTTGTGGGAATGTCAACAACTACTACATCCATTAAGATTGTCTTGTTGGGGAATTGGACTAGAGAGACACAAAGGTCTTTGATCAAGCCTAAACATTTGACTTGACTTGAGTCAAAGGAATACAGATCTTGGTACGGTCTTGTGACATCAAGGTTCAACCTTTCCATTACAACTTTGGGCATAAGGTTATGTGAGGCACCTGAGTCAAACATAACATTATGCAATATTTTGTCATGTATGTGCAGACTGACATAAAAAGGTGGAATAGGTCCATATGTTGATTTTCCGTTAACTTCTGGACCAAACAGCAGCTCCGGGATATCGTCTAAAACGTTCACATCATCCCTTACCTCTGGTAGTTGAACTGACCTTTGAATTTGTTGCCTATATACATCATGTTTGGCAAGTTCTAAGAGGGGAATGGATATCTTGAGTTTTCCAATCTCTGCTTCTAAACTAAATGGTTTTTCCAATGATTTTTTGGCGTTGATAGTGGCGAATTTCTCTTTTTCGGCATACTCTCTACGTTTTCTTTTGGAATGTCAATGTCATGATGTATGACAGTTTGTGGTATTTCTATTTTGGGAAGATTTTTAGGAGTGCTATTCAGATCTTCTTTTGGAGAAGAGGGAGGTAGAGGCCGATCAATAGGAGACTGTGTGTCTGTTACATCCTCCACAGTTACCTGATGCAGGCTTAGGACAGAGCTGTCAGCTGGTTGATTTATGGTAACATTTCCTTTAATTTTGTTGAGCAGTTTGTTATCTTTTGTTCTGCTAGATGGGGGGACATCAATGGCCCTTGTTCTCAATTTGTATTGTTTGTGTACCTCGAACACCGCAGTATCATAGCCTTGTTTGAAATCGAAAGACTCTCCCGACTTGGTGTGAAATTGTTTTGCATCTGGGTATTCTCGGTCCTCTTCAGCAAGAAAGATTTGTTGTTCATTTTCTGAATCTATCAAGTTCATATGAGTCCCATCTGTGGGCTCACTGGATGTAAATGCTTCCGCATAGTTTTCTTGGAAAGGTGGCCTAATATCATGGTCGGGACTGGCCCTTCCAGCGTTTGTGTTTTGAGTTTTTCTGAAGTTCGGGTTCCTTATGGCATTGGGTGTTGACCTTCCCATGAAGTTTTCCTCTCAACATTGTCTACTCTGTCTCCCAGCCTATGGATGCCATTGATGATAGCATCTAGCTTCTGATCGAAGGCTGAGGGTTCTTCCTTGAAGGTGGTTCTTCTCTCAGTTCTGGCTCTGTTTCTTTTAGCAATTAGATTTGCTTCCACACTAACAGCAACGTCTTGCATTTCTGCAAGGCTTTGAGGGGCTCTTTCCCTTAGATGATATGCCATCTCAGCATCAAAGCCATCAGGGAATTTGTACAAAGCGAGATCAGGTGGAGGTCTTAAATTTTATGGTACTGCATTGTAAACGTTATTAAACCTTACACAGTAATCCAAATCTGTTTCCTGGGGTCCTCTTTTGATAGTATCATACTCAGATAGTATGTGTAGGGGATCTTTCTTTTTTTCCCATCTGTTAATAAATGCTTGGTATAAGGGTTCAGGGTTTAATATGGAATTAGGTGTAAGTGCCCTAAACCAGATTCTGACATCACCGGTCAAACTTTGGAAAAAAATCTTCATTCTTACACTCTCATCATCAATTTCATAATTCTCGAAATAATCCTGCATTTTCTTCGTATGCTGTAGGGAAGTGCAGGAGTTCATACCATCCAAAATAGGTGATTTTTTTCTGGTAGTCCTAAGGCATAGCCCCGGGATTAGAAGGCAATTGTAAGGGCACAAATATATTAGCCATGATGATGGGGATAAGCGGAAAAACTAGGGCAGCTGGGATAACAGGAACAACCGGGGGAGAAGGAGTAGTAGTGGTAATAGGAGTATAGGATGGAGGTGTAGAAGAGCTGCTTGGAGAAGGGGTGATGAACCAGGGGAACTTGGGGTTGACCGGAATAAAACTTTGACAGGGGTTGGAACACTGCTTGGCTGAACTGTTTCAGGACTCGCAGCAGTTGGGTCTTCTTTTTGCCTTTGTTTTCTAATGATCTTGGGAATTAAATTCGGATTTTCAAAAACAGCTGGGCGATTTGGATCAGGAATTGATCGTGTATCACGCGTTTGCTTCTTAGGAGCCAGCTTCTACTCTATTTTTTTGGAACTTTTTCTTAAAAAACACAACAACACAGGTCGGCCGAGACCTTCACAGGTCGATTTCTTCCTCTGTGGGGCTACAGACTGGTTTAGTTAAATTATCTGAGGAGTTCCCCAGTGGAGTCACCATTATGTTATCACTCAGGTTGTCCCTAGGCTCCTGTAGGGATACGGCCGAGGTAATCACAAACCAATCTTTGGATTGCAGGTTATAGCCCACCTGCAATCAGAGAGGGCTCTCTCTTAATGATTCAACTTTGTTAGTGATTTTAGGCTAGCTTTTGGCTCAGGGGTTTTTGTTTGTGTTTGGATGGAAGGAAAATGCTTTCAGGCAGAGAGGCAACTTATGAAGTGATAAGTTTCAAACCATTGGGCATGGAGTCATGGGTTAGGATTATCAGTGCGTCTTTCTGGTTATAAGAGAAATAATGAAGCAGGATAGCTGCTCATAACACAATCTTCAAACTAAAAGGGTGAATGATATGTAAGGAATGAGAGGCACTTAAGAATCTCTCATTTAACTTAACAAAGGGAAAGATGATCTCTATCTAGGGACAATTAAGAATACCTGGATAACTGTCTTGGTTTAAGGCAAACATGAGCCATGTGGAATTCATATTTATGCTTAAACAGAAGAAAACATAAAGAAACAACAGAAATTGAGCATAGAGTGTATTTAAACAAATTCTAAGCTAATCTTTCTTTCTGTTGTTTAGATGGTAACTTATGAATGGAAAACAGAGGTAAGAAGCACTTATTGAGTTATGCAACAGCACGAGAATTCCATAATCACTCTTCAACCATTTAAACACAGTGAAGAATCCATTCTCCAAAGCTCATAAGCAGTCTTTGATTATAGAAACTATCAGATATTACGGTGCCAGTCTTTCCTGGAGCAAAATCAGCTACAAATAGCTTGTTGAACAACCAACCAACCACCCAACCAACACTTAATACAGTATTGAGGGCTGCATTTATAGTGCAAATATCTCAAACTATATATTACAATCGACCTAAAACAGGTCTGCAAAAAGAGCTTTCTAAACCTAAAATTGTGCCAAAATTAAATGCAGGTAAATATCTGTTGAACTATGTCAGAGGTAGCTGGATCAAAAAGAGTGCAATGTGGCCCTTAGAGGCTCGATGCAGTACTTCTAGAATAACTATGCTTTGGGATTTGCAGTTCTGTTCTGGTGTGAGTTAAATGTGAAAAAACCGTGATTTGAAATTTTTGAGTGGCCTCGCCCTTTTCTTTGACTTTGCTGGAAGGTATTAAATTTTCACCTTCTTTGGGCCGCTGTTAAGATCTTCGCTGATACTCTTTGCCGCTACATTGATGGTCTCCGCCGCTTTCTGATACTCTTTGACATGCTTTCTCTCTGTAAATTTGATCTGATACTCTTTAATCTCTGTCTCTGGTCTCTCCTTGTCTTCCAATCGGTTTAATTTGGAAAAATCGGGCAATTTCGGGCTTTTTCGATGGAAAACGGGCCAAGGAATCAAAAACTGCCTTCGTTTCTTGTTCCGGAGCTCCGAAGCTCGACTTTCGCGCTAGCGCGTTTTTTCATTTCCTTTGGCTGCTGACATCAGCATGACGTCATCTATATGGCAGATGATGTCAGTCAGGTGGCGTGGTAGGGTGACTCATATGTTACTGTGATGCGATAAACTTCTTCCGATGCGATCGCAATATCGCATCGGCAGAGAACGAGAAGGTATTTACTTTGGAAATGCGATGCTTGCGACTGCCGATCGCCGATATCGCGATATCGCATCGGGCAACAAGGAATGGGGCACACCTATGTGGTAAAAATATTGTGATATGTCGATGCGGGATGGCTCGCCAGGATCGGAAGAATATTAAGGCAATCGGAAAGGGTTTATTTTCGATCGGAAGGAGTGAAGATGTGCTTTTGAAGAGTATTTGAGGCCTCAGAAGGGGTCCGATAACCTAAAAAGGGATTTTATACTTTGGAAGGAGTCTATTGCATTTAGAAGATGGTTTGAAGGGGTAGCATGAGGGTTCTTGCCAAGTTTCAGATAAACTGAGCAATTCCCGGGGGTACTTATGGTTATTTTCAACCAGGGGGAGGGGATATTTACATAAGGGGATTAACTTCATAGTTTTAGTAAGGGGATGAGGAAATATAGGGAGTTAAATAATAATGTCAGCGGTTAATATGGAAATGATAAGAAAACGCTAAGTTTGAGAGATCTTAGGCTTCAACGGGGAGATAGAACCTTATAGAGAAAGCATGGATCCTCCTTGGGTGAAGCAGATCTTCACCCAGGCTAATGACATGGAAAATGATGAAACTATGAGATATCAAGCAGATCTTGACCTCTTTTTGGGGAGATTAGTTAATGATTTTGGGAAGATGGAGAAAGGGAAGTTAGTTATTCCTGGTTTGAGCTCCTTTACATGAAAAATACTTGATGAATGCTACCTGAGTAGAGCTGATACTTTAAAACATGGTAATGAACAGACATCAAGATTCTGCAACCTCAAAACTACCTACCCAGCCTACTTACCTAACATTTTTCTTCTTTTAGTTTGGGTGCACTTAGACTTGCAGACCCAGCATTTCAATTTTTCTTTTTATGCCTTCCTATCTAAAAACTACCCTTATTTCTTCCAAGGACCCAGATTAAGCAGTTGGGCTCCTTTGATTCTCTACCTATCTAAGATTCTGCTAAGATTAAGCTGTTTGGACAGATTTTCATTCTCTATATTCTAAAATAGGAAATTGAAATGTAGGGCGACCAAGATTAGGCTATTTGGACCTCCCTTTAGCTGAAAATTCTACAAAACTGGAATGAATCTTCAAAATTAGAAAGCCGTTAGATGAACTCTGAGTAGCCTTCTTTGCTTGGTAATTGTTTAGCAAATATGGAGCATTGCGACATGCAAAGTATGACATATTTGGTTTGTAAAAATGTCAATCATGAAATATGAGTAACCTACTGCAGCAGGAGGCTAACACGTGTATCAAGTTCAGATCTGATTGTTGATGGTGAACAACGGTCAGACATCATAAGGCTGAAATCATTCACCTAGCGACTCCATTCACTGAACAATCCAGAAATTGATGCTTCATGGTGACTTCACTGCAGGGAGATTAGTAGCTGTGAGATTCTCAAGATGGACTGAATCATGAGAAGATACGCTCCCATGAGCCGAGATCACATTCCATGTTTTCCGAATAATATGCGCAAGGTAGATTGGTCAAGGAATCTGCCTACGTTTAACAATGATGGTAAGAAAGATGCTGCTTTACATCTGGTTAGATTTCATATGCATACTTTCAAGTTCAAAGTGGATTTTCCTAAAGATTGCTTGATGAAGATATTCCTGGCCACTCTCGAAGCTCAAGCCCAATCTTGGTATGAAAATTTGTCGTTGGCCTGTATTTACTATTTAAATGATTTTCATGCTCTGTTCATTGAAAGATATCAAGTATCTTACCCATCATTCAAATTAGTTCATGACTGTTGCAAACATGCTTCTACTTTTATTGAAAGCCTTGAGAAATATTATGAAGATGATAATTTCATGGATGATGAGATCATGGAAGCCCTATATGAAAATCCATTTCAGCAGCATAGAGATGATCATGAAAATTTGCAGTAGGATCAAGATTTTAGTGTGGTAGAATATGAAGGAATTTTGCATCTTGACAGTGAACAGGAATTATATGAAATGGATCAGTAGTATGAGGAAAGTTTGTATACTCCTTCACTTGAAATCAATGAAGACAATCATTGTTTGAGCAAAAGAAAACAGAAGGTATTCTCTCCTTTGTCTGAAGATGAGATAGATCTACTTCTGAAAGGTCTTGTTTCAACCAAAGCTACAACAGATTTGCATTGCACACATGGTCAAGAAAGTGTTGGTCAAATCTCTTCCTCTTTTGAAAATGATGACGGTCTTGTAATCAGTTTTATAGATCAGCAAACAGATAATATTTTCTTTCACAAATATGATAAGGCTGTCATGTTTCATAATCTTGAAGATTGTTTTTTGTTTAAGAATGACCTAGACCATGAAGATGAAGAGTATGAGCTTGAGAGAGACAATATGCCATGATTTCTCATGGTCAAGGAACCTACAGCTAACACTCAGATGGCAGAAGAACATACTTCTCTGTGCATTCCTATCCCTCAGAAATCAATTGTTCTTTCAGATCAGAATGAAGGGAGTACTTTTATTTTTGTTGCTAGATCTCAAGACAAGATAGTGTTTCAGGATTATCAAGATCCCTTCGGCATCCTTTTGCAAGCACTAGAGAAGATAAATGTTGCCTGGTTCATTATCATAAGCCTTGGTTTCAGTGGTTATTGTGAGTTGCCCACATGTACATCGTTCCGCCTGCTCGAGAAAAGTGAGAGCAGAAATTTGGTATGTAGCCATCTATTGGATTGGTTACATTGGAAATCTCATTACACATGATTTGTACATATTTCATTAGTATGCAGGTGGTTGTCATCATGATTCCAAATCTTGATGGATTGCTGCCTTTATAAAGTCTTGTTTTAGGTCAGTCATGAGTCATTTGTGTTTGGTCTGTTGAGTCAGTTTTTTCAAGTTATTTCAGTTTTCCATCGAGTCGGTTTGAGTCAAGTTTCAGTCAAGTTTCAATCAGTTTTCAGTCATGCATTTCAGTTTGAGTTTTGACTCCATTGCCCAAAGGATAAGGCGCTGGTCGGCTCTCCCAAAGATCTGCTGTTCTTGGCACCTCCAAGGAGCTACCATCCCCATTGGAGCCAATGTTAGTGTCAGTCTTTGCATCCTTCCTCCAGTGATCAAATATGCTCTTACAAAGTGGTCTCAAAGTGTCAAGGTCAAATTTTGTCATTTCAGTGAGTCTTCAAGCAAACTTTGGTCACTAGGCATTAGGTCTAGGGTTTGCTTTCACTCCTTTAAAAATTTCCCAAATGTCAGTCTATGTCGCTATTCAACTGATTCTATCATCATTCATATGGTTTTTATCATCATGTCAAGTTCCATTGGGTCATTTTACAACTTATTCATGCTTTAGTTGTGCCTTGGTAAGGTAATTTCCCTCTCCTAGGGTTTTGAAGGCAATTTCTCTTGGACGGTCAAATCATTAGAAAAACTTGTATCCAGATGTTCATACACCTTCCCCTATCCTTAATATACCTTATCAAACACTTCCCCTCACTGAGATTCCCCAAATTCCTCATTTTTGCACAAACCCTAGTTTCTTGCCACAACTTGGCAATTTTCTAGGCTAGGCCTGTGTTTTTCCCTTTTGGACCCCTTCCCCTCACTCGATCTCTGAGATTACACTTTCCCCTGATTCCTAACATCCCTCCCTACTTCCCAAAATTTCCCCAAGAATTTAGAAGCCCCTTATCCCCTTCATTTCACTTCATTTTGACAAAATCCCTTGTTTCACACATCGGGATAAGTTTACATCAAAAGATGTTTCAGAGCCATCAAAGATGAATTTTGGAAAACTGAGAGAGGTTTTGTCCACAACATTCCAAGGAAGAAAAACCTCCTTCACTTTTTACACAGGTATAATGGTTTTGGAGAAATTTCAAGAATACCGTTGCCTCAAGAGAATTGATGCACCTGCAGGAAGTAGTGTTAGGAGATTTGATTTCTCACAGTGTAAATGAACTTCAAATTGAACAATTCCACTTGGGTTGAAAATTATACTTCACGAACTTTCGAACGAGCTATCACACACTTAATTTGGACACAGAGAAGGCCTCCAAAAGCCTATTGTAAAATGCACTATGTAGCGCGCTACGCATATAAAGTGTGCGCTACGCATTGGGCCAGAACACAAAATATTTGCCACTTCTCTTCAAAATTCAAATTCTCTCAGTCTCCTTTGCCTCATGTAAGTTTAAATCATCTTTCTATTATCTTTGATCAATGTTTGGAGTTGTTTGAAGATCGGTTGTAAGAGTATGAATGTTGAAAAACACAAACCCTACTCTCTTGTAAAGAAATGCCTCTTTAGGGTTTGAATTTGAAGTTTTAGAATTTGACTTTGGTGCCAAAACATTCCATATCTCACTTGTATTTT
>APFE030809588.1:3707-64658 GCA_000404065.3 Pinus taeda
TTGTTCTGAGCTATGAAGGAGATGATCAGGTAAAACGAGCAAAACTTCAAACCCTCAGAATTCAGTATGAAAACCTCAGAATGCACAACGATGAAAGTTTGGCTACCTATTTCCTTCGTGTAGATGAGATTGTTAATTGTATGAAAAATTTGGGTGAAGAAATAAAAGAGGCTGTTGTGGTTGAAAAAGTTCTAAGATCTTTGTCCCCTAAGTTTGAATCTAAAGTTTTTCCAATAGAGAAAAAGGAGAATCTTCGAAACCTTACCATGTCACAGCTACACGGGATTCTAACTGCTTATGAAATGAGGAAAGGAGGACCATCAAACATGAGAGAAGCAGCTTTCAAGGCTTCAGGTAAAGGAGACTACTATGAGTTAGGACATGCGTCAGAAGAGGAAGAAGAATCAATTTTTGTCAAAAACCTTCAACGGGGTACTGGAAGATTCAGATGTAAGTTACCTTTCAAATGTTTTGCTTGTGGAAGAGTAGGTCACTATGCTGCCAAATTTCCTCATAAGGATAAGAATGACAAGGGGAAGCAACCTGTTAGATGGAACAAGAAACAGAATGCAAATAAGAAAAGCTATTACACTCATGAAGATAGTGATGGACTATCAAATAGTGATGAAGATGAACGAGGTAATAACTATAAACTTTTAATGGCTTTTGAAGATGATGATTACATGGATACTATAGATGTGGATGGCTTTTATGAAGATATTTCTAGACTCAAGACATGTTTAGAAGAAAAGAATGTGATCATTGATACTATTCAATTTCAACTTGATGAAAAAGAAAAATTTCTTGAGAAATTATAATGTGAAATTGTTGGCCTTAGAAAAGAAATTGAGAAAACAAAGGCTCTTAATCTTAAATTTGTTAAAGGATCTGAAACTCTGGATGAGATTATCGATGTACAACATTCTCCACTAATCAAGACAGGTCTGGGGTATAATGGAGAAACATCTCAAGCATCCACCTCAAAGAGTTATCTCAATGCACCAAGGAGGAATGAGAAAAAGCCCAATGGAGATCACCAGGTAAAACAGGGGTGAATTACATCAAGGATAAACAAAGACTACCAGGTAAATCAGGGGCAATCCACCTTAAGGATGAACAAAAGCTACAACTAGCCACAGGTAAAATCTTCTCAACTTGCCTCAAGAATGCATGACAATAGAAACTACAATCATTTGGCAGGTAGATTTGATAGTCGCAGAAGTTTCTTCAATGGACAATGTTTCTCTTGCCATAACGTTGGCCACAAAGCAGCTCAATGTGCTGCCTATAAAACAATCATGACTAGAGAAGCTCAAAAACAAAGGAGTATGACTGGGATCACGAAAATGACCTATAACAACTTTTTGGCCCTTGAAAATGAAATTGAATGTTCTATTTGTAACAAATTTGGTCATGAAGATTCTGAATGCAGGAGCAAGTTTTGGCAGACAAAGGAACAAGCCCCAAGTACCAAAACATGGAGAATAAAGGAACCACAACCAGAAAGATGTGGGATAGCTTTTTATGCAGAAGGATAGGAAAATCATTGGTACATCGATAGCGGATGTTCGAAGCATATGAAAGGTGATAAAGAAAAACTTTAATCATATAGTGTTTTAGAAAAGGGAAAGAAAGTTTCTTTTGGAAATGATACCCCTGCAGTCATAAAAGGAAAAGGCACTGATCAGTTGAAAGAAAAGGTCAAAGCTGGAAATGTTTTGTATGTTGATGGCTTGAAACATAATCTTCTGAGTGTTAGTCAGATGTGCGATCAAGGAACCGAGGTAATATTTCGATCAAATGGATGTAGTGTTCGTAATCTTGATATGGGAAAAATAGTGATCAAAGGTAGAAGAACTCCAAATAACTTATACATATTTGAAGACGGACAACAACAATGCTATTTGAGCAAAGATGATGAACACTGGTTATGGCACCGGAGGTTGGGACATCTAAGCTTCTCACAAATAAGGAAAGCATGAAAATACCAGGCAGTTCGTGGTCTTCCAGATATCAAAATTCTAGACAACACCATATGAAAATCATGTCAGTTTGGTAAGAAAACTAGAACCAACTTCCCTGAGAAGGAAGGATCAGCCAGCAGGCCTCTTGAACTAGTCCATACAGATATATGTGGTCCATTTAGGACAAGGTCACCTCGAGGAGAAGAATACTTTATATTATTCATTGACGACTTCTCCAGGATGGTTTGGTTGGGACTTATGAAACACAAGGACGAAGCATTCAAAAAATTCAAATCTTTCAGAGCCTTGGCTAAAAACGAATCAGATCACAAAATTAAGTGCCTCAGGTCTGACAGAGGTGGGGAGTTTACCTCAAATGAATTTTCCAATTTCTGTGAAGAACATGGAATAAGAATGGAATTCTCTACAGCTAGGACTCCTCAGCAAAATGGAATGGTGGAAAGGATGAACATAATAGTTCAACAAATGGCTCGTCCTATGCTTGATGAATCTGGAACTCCCGCAACCTTATGGGGTGAAGCTGCATTTGCTGCGGTTGTTATTCTCAACAAAACAAATTTCCGAGTGAACAACACTCAAACTCCTCATGGGCTCCAGTATGGTGAGACTCCTTCGGTAAAGCATTTCAAAAGTTTTGGAAGGAAATGCTATATTAAGAATAATGATGAACAGCTTGGCAAACTTGAACCTAGAGCAGATGAAGGCATTCTCCTTGGTTATTCTCCCCACAGCAAAGCATATAAGTGTTACAATAAAAGACTTGGAAGAATTGTTGATAGCATTGATGTGGTGGTTGATGAAAAAGGAAACATTCCTAGGCAAGTAAATTATGAAAATATCGAAGAGGATGAAGACTACCCTCCAAATTAGATTGAAGATGAAGAAGAACCTCAAGAGGCACTAGAGGAATAGACAAGGGTAGAAGAGAAGACTCCATCCAGGTATGTTCAAAAGAATCATCCAAAATCTCAAATCTTCGGGCAAAAGGAGGTAGGTGTACAAAGAAGAAGAACAATTGCGGAAGCTTCAAGCTATTTGGCATTACTCTCCTCCACTGAACCACAAAATGTAAGAGAAGCATGCAAAGATGAATGCTGGGTCAAGGAAATGGATGAAGAACTTGAGCAGATCGAGAAGAACAACACTTGGGAGTTGGTTCCTAGACCAAAAGATAAGAATGTCATAGGGACAAAATGGGTCTTCAAAAATAAGTTGAATGAAAATGGGGAAGTAATTAGAAACAAGGCCAGACTTGTTTGTAAAGGGTATGCTCAACAATAAGGAATAGACTTTGAAGAAACTTTTGCTCCTATTGCAAGACTTGAGGCCATCCAAATGTTTCTTGCTCTCTCAAGCTTTCAGAAGTTCAAAGTTTCAAATGGACGTGAAATCAACCTTTCTGAATCGAGACTTAGAAGAAGAAGTATACATTGAGCAGTCAGATGGTTTCATTCTTGGGAATGATCCAAATCTTGTATGTAGACTGAAAAAATCTCTCTATGGCCTTAAACAAGCTCCAAGGGCTTGGTACTACCGTTTGGACAAATATCTTCATCAACAAGGTTTTTCAAAAGGATCAGCAGATAGCAATCTTTATATAAAAATTGAAAATGACAAATTGCTAATACTTATTGTGTATGTAGATGATATTATCTTTGGCAGTAATGAAGAAGCTATGAGTCAAAGCTTTGCCTTGGTGATGCAGAAAGAATTCGAAACGTCTTTTCTTGGAGAACTAACATATTTTCTTGGTTTGCAAATCCAACAAAATGAAGACTGTATCTTTTTGTCTCAAACCAAGTATCTCAAGCAGATCTTGAAGAAATATGGCATGGAAGATGTGAAACCAGTATGTACCCCCATGGTTACAGGATGCAGCCTCAGTGAAAATGATGAATCAGCAGTAGTGCATCAGCCAACCTATAGATCTATGATTGGAAGTCTACTTTATTTGACAGGTACCTGACCAGACATCATGCATGTAGTGGGAATAGTTGGAGGATTTCAGGAAAATCCAAAGGAAAATCATCTTCAGGCAGTGAAGAGAATTTTCAAGTATCTTCAAGGAACTTAAAACTATGGCTTATGGTATCCTAGAAATACAGATCTCACTCTTCATGCTTATACAGATGTAGATTGGGCTGGAAGCATGGATGACAGAAAAAGCACAAGTGGTGGTGCATTCTTTATGGGTTTCAGATTAGTATCTTGGTTTAGCAAGAAACAGAGTTCGATTCCTTTATCTACAGCTGAAGCGGAATATGTGGTTGTTGCATCTTGCTGCACTCAACTTCTTTGTATGATGCAGACCTTGCAGGATTTTGAAATCACTTGTACACCACCTATCTCCATCTTATGTGATAATACAAGTGCAATCAGCATTTCGAAGAACCCGGTCATGCATTCAAAAACTAAGCACATACCTATCAAGTATCACTTTCTTTAGGAACAAGTGCTTGAAAAAAAGGTCAAGTTGGAGTATGCTCCTTCTAAGGACCAAGTTGCTGATATACTCACCAAACCATTGCCTAGGGAGACCTTTGAATACCTCAGGCAAAAGCTGGGGGTAGTTGATGCATCATCTTGTTATTGAATCTCATCTGTTTCAGAGATTGTTGGTTGTACGCAAGTTTCATATGGGGTATATGCGTACATTTGCTGGTTTATGGATTGGTCGAAGATCGAATGGCACAGGTTCAGGGGGAGCATATATAATGCATTGTTGGCATTATGGTAGAAGATCTTGAAGAAGAATGTACAGAAGGAGAACATGGATGCTGATCTGCATATTGCTGCTAATATGTCTCTATCTCTTTCACGGTCATTTATGGTGTATGGTGGATTATGGTTCTTCTTGCAGAAATTTTTCTTGTGTATATCTAGTCTATAGTCAGGGGGAGCATGATCAGCAAAGCAAAGACTTAAGCATGTTCTCAGGGGGAGCATAACCCTTTGCCCTTGATGTCAAAGGGGGAGAATGACGTTGAGGATCTTGAGGTTGCCATCAAATCCAAAGGGAGAGATTGTTGGCATTATGATTCTGGTTTGGCACTATGGTACAGGTGTTGTACTTGATGGAAACTCGCGCAAGTGGCAAATCTCTGTTCAGGCTTTCAAAATCATAGAAAATAAGGTACCCGCAGGTGATCCTAAGAGAAGCTGCGGACCCGCAGGTATGCCGACCAAGAAGTGCGGACATACCCGCAGGTGCTCCGTTCAGAAGGTGCGGACCCCAGTTCACTCACTCCAATGCAGAAAAGCGCGCAAACGTGGGAATTCTTATGTTTGGCCCTTGGCATTTAGCCCGTCGTTCATGATCCTATGGTTTTGGTATGTGGTATAAGATCTAAATTATTGAACCCCGGTTTGGATCCCTTGTATTGGTTTATGATGGTTTTGCCCCATGGTTTGAATAAGGGCTTGCCTATAAAAAGGAAAGGAGATCTCTTGGCTAGACACTTGCGAAATTTGAATATCTTAAGATCTAAAATTTTGTGTAATCAGTTTAAAAAGATAGATCTAAATCAAGGTGAAATATTAAAGTGAAAGGCGGATCTGTTGATAGGGCGTGATCTCTTGGGCGCGTGATTAGATCTGTGGATATGACAATCTGTGGTACATTGGAAGACTATTAATTTGGCTCTATTTGGAGGTCCGCAGGCGATCCATAGCTCAAGTGCGGAGGTACGCAGGGCAGCAGAAGGCATAGTGCGGAGGTACGCAGTGCATCAGAAGGTGCAGGTGCAGAGGTACGCAGCGCGACAGAAGGTTCAATTGCATGGGTATGCAGAGAAACAGAAGGATCAGGTGCGGAGGTGCGATGTCGGGCAAACAGTGCAGGTGTGCATCTCGGCATTGGTACGCAGTTCAGCAAAAGGGCTAAGTGCGGTGCTACGCAGATCACAAGATGGATCAGGTGTGGATCTGCGCAATCTAGGCACAGAAGAACTACGGATATCCGTAGACTACTATTGGTGAACTTGCGGACCCCTTTTGAAATAATTATTGGCTGACTTTTATCTATTACTGCAGAGTTCTCGATTTAGATTTCTGGTATTACTTTTATGTTTACAGCATTCTGAGAAGTTGGGTGATTCATTGGTTGATTGTATAAGGAGATTGGGTGATTCACATGTACCTGATGATTATTTGATCTTCTTGGATCCAATCTGAAAATTAATGAAACGTGGTCCTCAAAGAAGTAGAAGAGCTAAGGGGGTTGTACCTCCCTTCCAGGAGAGACTGGAAAACGAGAGAGGGTTGTAGCCCTCTGCAGGTTGCAGCCTACGTACTGGTAAAGGACTGCACCAGTACAAAATCATTGTAAAAGAAGTTTCTAATTGAAAGAAGATAGAGACATATTACAGCAAGTGGTTTTCACCCACAGTGGGTTTCCACCTTATATCTGGTGTTCTTTGGTGTGATTATCTATTTTTCTTATTCTTTCTCATTATTATATGGTACTGAAATACAAACTAATGATCAATATCTGAATAATAAATTAATTGAAAAGAATTTGATAATACTAATTCACCCCCCCCTCTCAGTGTTATTCCAACACTTCTGGCTTTGCATTTAGAGCTATCTAATTTTTTCCCCACATCCCTCTGGGCAAGAATCGATTCATGTTCTACTATGAAATCTCAGCGCTTGGAGGAGTTACTCAAGCAGCAGCAATCCGCTAAATTTCTCAAACTATCCAGGTGTTACACTTCGCCCCAGGGTTTTGATCCTCCATCAAGCAGCCAAGTTTCGAAGAACCAGGTTTCAGCGCTCAGTTCTTGGGTTTCAGGCTTTCCCCTAAAGTTCTGCTTGGATTCGCATGATCCCAACAATTTGGATCTCTTTCTGGAGGTTATTTCTCCATCCCAACCCACCAGCATGGATTCAGATGTTTCTAGCAGCGTCCCAAGTTGGCCATTGTCTCGTCCTAGCACTGGACTAACCTTGCCTGCTATGTCTCCTTCTCGGCAACGGAAGAGCGGTGAGAGCTTGTTGGCTCGTGCGGATGTAACGGTTTATGATAAGCCTCTAGGTGAGAATCCTTTATGAGTACATTCTTTGAGTGGTGTTTCAAGTTCGTATGGTAATAATATAGTTTGCAACAATGTAAGCGATATAAACCAGGACTTGGTTTGCAGTAAGATGCAAGATATAAACCTGGACGGAAATAATGATGGTAATAAAAGTAATAGCATTGAAAATAATGATATTAATTATAATATTTATAATAATAATAATACAATAATAATAATAATAATAATATGAATATTAATAATAATAATTTTAATTTTAATAGTCATAAATAATAATAGAATATTAATAATAAATAATAATAATAATAATTATAATAATATAGATAATAATAATAATATTAATATTGATAATAATAATAATAATAATAATAACCTTGATCCGAGGAGTAATTCTCGCCCTCTACCTCCTAGCAATAAAGTGGTCAATTTCTCTAGCTTTTCCTTTCCCCTGTCTATTTTCCATCTCTTAAGTAAGGGTCTTAATTTTGCCATAGCTCCTAAGAAAATTCTGGTTAAAGACATCATCTGCAGCATGGAATTTGGTATTAAGAGCCTTCTTGATAGAACAAAGGACACAATTAGGCAAGATTGTGCCATGGTCCTTAGGAAGGCAAAATTTCCCCGAAGTAATATCAGCAAAGCTGAGTTTGAGGCTCTAAAAACCTTAAACCAGAATTGCGATATTGTTGTCCTTAAAGACGATAAAGGAGGGACAGCAGTCATCCTTAACAGGGATGATTACTGCTCCAAGATGTTGGATCATCTCTGCAATAGTGGAAGCTACAAAAAGCTTTCCAAGAATCCTTTAAAGAAGGTTTCGACGATAGCTTCTCTTGCTATCAAGTCATGTAATTCTACTAATTCTTTATCCCAGAAACTCATAGAAAGCAACCCCATCAGCCCTAGTATCTATGGCCTTCCAAACATCCAAAAAGAGGGGGTTCCCTTAAGACCTATTGTCAATACCATCGGTGGTCCTACTTACCTTCTTGCTAAATTCCTTGCCTTAAATCTTAGACCCTTGGTTGGCCGCATGGAGTCCTTTGTTAAAGACTGTGTGTTGTTTATTAATGATCTTAAGAGGGTAAAGATTGACCCCGATGATATTCTGGTGAGTTTCGACGTGGTCTCCCTTTATACTTGTATTCCCATCAATGAGGCCATGGAGGTTATCTACAGGCTGACTGACCCAGATACTGCTCGATTAGTTGAGTTGTGCCTTACTTCTACCTTTTTCAGCTTTGAAGGAGAGTTCTATGAGCAAACCTGTGGGGTTGCCATGGGCTCCCCCCTATCCCTCGTCATCACTAATCCTTTTATGGAGGATTTCGAGTCAAGAAATTTGTACTTGGCCCATCTCTTACCGAGGCTGTGGAAGAGATTTGTAGATAACACTAGTGTCGTTTGGTCTTATGGTCATGATGAGTTGGATCTCTTCTTCAGTCATCTCAATGAACAATCCTCCGCCATTAAGTTCACTATGGAAAAGGAATTCAACGGTTGTCTTCCCTTCCTTGATGTTCTCGTCTCTAAGAATAATGATGGTTCCTTCTCCCACCAGGCTTTTTGAAAAAAGACTCACGCCGATCAATATCTCCACACCAGCTCTCATCATTTCCCTACTCATAAGTTAGGCGTTCTCAACACACTTGATACTCATGCATTAAGAATCTCTGATGAGAAAAACTTGGCAAAGGATAAGTCTCATCTCTTGGATGTCTTCGTTAAAAATGGTTACAGTAGACACCTAGGTCAGAAAGCCTTCCTCAAGGCCCGTAAGGAGCCCTTTGTCCATAAAGATCCTAAAGACCAAATCCTAGGGGTACACCTCCCCTACATCCAAGGAACCACTGATAAGATCGCTAGGATTCTTAAGAAGCACAATATTCCCTCGACCTTTAGACCTCTTAACACCATCCGTAGCTCTCTTCATTCTGTTAAATATCCTGTCGACCCTAAAGACATGAAAGGTGTCTATGTCATTCCCTATTCCTATGGGGCCCCATACATTGGGGAAACTGGTTGTTCTATAAATCAAAGGATTAGTGAGCACTCAGCAGACTTGAAGCATGGAAGGGCCAAGTCCTCAGCCCTAGCAGAGCATGCCGAGAAGACTAAACATCATGTCTGTATCGAAGAGGCTCAAGTTATCGCTAGAGTTACGCAGTTTCACCATCATAAATTTAGGGAAGCCCTTGAGATCGAGAAAAGACCTGTGAATCTCAATAGGGATGATGGTTGGAAGATTAGTAGTTGCTGTATCCCAGCGCTTCTATCTTA
This sequence comes from Pinus taeda, assembly GCA_000404065.3. NCBI lineage: Eukaryota > Viridiplantae > Streptophyta > Pinopsida > Pinales > Pinaceae > Pinus > Pinus taeda. The sequence goes on from APFE030809588.1 coordinate 13,009, forward strand.
GCCTCTTCTTCTCATGACCCCTCTCTGTTTGTTTAGTTTTCCGTTGTTTTCTTAGTTTAGTAATAATAATCTCATTCTTTTAATATGATTAGTCACTTTATTAATTAATAATCTTTAATTATTCACCCTAAACGAATATTATTAGTTTTAAGTAAAATATAATTGTTATTTAGTAATTAAGTCTCTCTAAATATAACTAGTATCATGAAACGACAAGTAAAATAGTAGCAATTGTAATATTATTCTAGTTACTCATATATAAAAAATTAACCCTAGGCTAATTTTATTAATAATATTAATTTGAAATTAATATAATAGTATACTATGAACCTGAAGTTAATATAAATAATATTACTATTTAGTTAATACAATAATATTACTATATAATAATATTTAATATAAATTTGGTATTAATATAATATAATTGCTATTATTAATATTATAAAAATAAAAATAAAACAATTAAAATAAAAATAAAATAAAAATAAAATAAAATTTACGCTAGGCTAATATTATTAATAATATGAATTGGAAATTAATATAATAATATTACTAATTAACCTGAAGTTAATTTAATAATGTTAGTATTAACTTAGGGTTAATACAATAAATTAAATAATAATAATTTAATAAAAAAATTAATAGTGCTAAATTAACTATTAATTAATTTAATTAATTAATAAAATAAGATAAAATTTAGTCTATTATTGGACTAATAATATTTATTTAAGAAGTTAATAATTGTGATAATAAGATGAAAAATTGTAATATTATTTGATTATTTTAACTATCCTTGACCCTTTCCCCTAGGCCCTGATCTAATCTAGTCGTTAAGAGTATTTTTAACCGTTGCCCGGTCAAATATAGCCGTTGGAGGACCTGCATACACTATTTAACTGATCGCTCAGATTTGTTCCTCAACTTGTCCTGACGATGAACCACACTAGTTGGTTCGAAACGCGTCGACAAATGAAAGTCAAGGGATTGGCAACGACTTCCTCAGATCTCAAACAATGTTTGTAAGATGGTTGGATTTGCTCAACAAACCTGGAAAGTTCTTCTTATGGAATGATGAATTGGTTGACAGACTTAGTGGCTTTTTGTGATCATGGAGGGATTATGTTAGGTTGGGGGTTCTAACATGAGATCTCCCTGCACTATTGAAATCTCTTGCAATACATACGTCACTTGTATTTACCCATGAATAATGTCAAACAATGAAGATATCTAATCAACATAAGAAACAGAATTCCATTATTTAGTTGCTTAGTTCATGCATGGAAATACTTGTAGAATATTGTGAAACACCGTGAGATCTAATACAAATCTAGGAATATCATAAATAACAACTGAAACCTATTCTTCAAAACTGAACAGATGCTGGCCTAAGTAGCAGAAACCCTAAATTCCATAAGAAATCAGAATTTTGTCTTTTTGGGGCTGAATAGTAGTTTTTCCTCAAACCATGGTCCCTGAAGGGAGGAGTGAGGCCAAACCCACCTACTATCAACCTTTTTGGTATTCCTTTACCTCTCTAAAACTACTGCTAAAGCTACGCACAAATCGAAACAAACTAATCAACTTCACCACTACTTGCAATGAAACAATGCTAAAATCTATTCAACAATTAATCTATGAAATAACCTAAGCATACAAGTACAATAAGATGAGACTTTGTTGCTAGGGTTGGGCCCTAACACAAAAGCTTCAGACCTCTAAGTCAACTTAGTGTTGGATCAAGGAAATTCTCATTATCATTATCATATCAAAAAATTACATAACAATGTTTTGCCACAAAACTTTAACACGAAAATGCTTACAACTCTTACATAAAAAATCTGAATCCTAATGAGGCTCTAGGCTTCCTTATTTATACAACTGAATTCTCCAACAACTTCCTTAAATCTAGGGAGGCTTGGATCCCAAACTCAAGATGAGCTGGTTCTTAACTATCACTGGCTCGGCTACCCATGATATCCATGACTCGGTTACTTGCAACTCTGAGCTAGTGTAATTTGATTGAGGAATATTTGAATGAGTGACGATTTAATGAGGATGATCTATCTCCTATAATCTCTCCTCCTTGTATAATTTGATTTCCTACCATTAATTAGCCAAAATTTCCATGATTTCACCAAAAAACCTACAATCAATGCACATTAGACAAGAAGACATAACATCTTACTTTTACTCATCTCATTAAGCAAAATATAATTAAAACATGTAAGGAATTATGAGAAGACTTGATTTTAGTCTTATTCTTCTCTCCTCCCTTCAAACATTGCTAAAAGCAGTGGTGGACTAAGTATCAAGCCAATCCAATTTACTTTGAGTCTTTGTAGAGCCTGCTTATACATGGGTGTTCTACTTAGTGCCTCTCTCATTCTCTGAGAAGAAAGGTATTCTCTGAGGAGAATGGTATTCTCTGATTTTCAGGCTATGAGGCAAGGTGTTCCACCTCCTATGGCAAGCTTTCATGCTATCATATCCTAGTAATCTAAACATGTCTTCAAAGTCTGTGACTGCCTATTCTTGTGCAGTAAGGTACCTAGGTGCAAGCTTAGGATCATTTGCAATGACGTTGTGGGTGATGATGATAGCCATTGGATTAGATTGTTCAACCTTGATCATGAGGGGTTCTATCTCTTCTCTTGTCATCACCTTTTTCATCTCTGTAGCTCTTGCCTCCTCATGATTCATCCATGATGCTAAGGCCATCAATTGTGAGTCTCCTAGTTTTGAATTTCGGTCCCACACATTCAAATCTATCAAGGCCAAGTTGTGTAGGTAAAACTCAGAACTTTTTTCTCTATCTTCCAAGGTGCTTTGATGATAGAGATCGATGAATTGTCTATAGTCCTAGAAGGGCATAATGCCTCTCTGTGCTAAAGTCTTGATTTGGAATTGTAGCCATTTTTCCTTGAGATACAAGGCATAAGACTTTGCTGGTATCCAGCACTGAATTTCCTCCAAGGATAAACTGGCCATAGTTTCCAACTGGCTTTCCCTTTCTTGTAGTTGTGCTGTTAGCCATGCAATCTCTTCTTCTAACTGAGATTTCATCATTTCCTCTCTATCCCTTATGCTACTCAACTCTTTACCCATCTCTTTCAAATTTTCCTCCATGTGGCCTACATCCTCCACTCTTTTTGACTTGGCAATTTGCATCCACCTATGAGTCCTTTCCCTCTCTCTTCCAAGATCAAAGAATAAGGGAATGGCAAACTTTTGTGGGATTACCCTACCTCCTTCAATGAATCTGTTGTAGGAGCTGATGTTGGGTTGTGGACTAGGTTCCCTTAGTTCTTTGTCTTCTTCCTTTGGTTCTTGTGGAGTGATACCTTCTTGGTCCCTTTTCTGTACATCCTGTAGGTTTGAAAGGGTTTCCTATAGGATGGCCTTTGCTTCCTATAGGTCTTCCTGTGTCTCCTGTAGGATACCTTTTTCCTTTCATGAGGCTGACCTTGTGATAGGCCTGCTAACATAAGTGATGGGATATTTGGGAGAGGCTTGTCTTGATGATCCTTCTCCTTGATGTTTCTCTAGAGGAGTTGCCTTTTCTTGCTAATTTGGCGAGTATTCAATGACAATAGGAGTTTTGGTGGGGGTTTGAGGTCTTCCCTACCTAATCCTTGTTCTCTTCCTTGTGCTGGAGTACAAAGGGGTTTGTCTTTGCCTCTTTTATTTTGACTTGATAAGTGTCTTAGGGCAATAAGAGTAATTGAAGCCTCTTTCTCAGTCGGTTCTAAAGATACGCTTGGTGATTCTTCCCCTTCTTTACCTTGAACTGTAGACCTCTATTCTTCGTTCTGTCCTATTTCCTCTTTTCCATTCTCCTTCTCATCCTTTTATTTCTCTTTCTCTTCTTCATCCAATTCGTCGCTCAGCTCATTTGTCTCTTCTTTTGTTTCTTATTTTGTCTCTTCTTCATTTTCCTCCTCCTTTTCTTCCCCTTTTTCCTCCTTTGCTTCCTCTTCATTTTCTCCTTTTGTTTCTTCATCCCTCTCACTAGTAGTGGGGCTTTTGTCATATTCAAGAGCTTGAATTTCTCCCTCTACCTGCATGTCTCTGAAAGTTGGCCATGTAATAGGGAGTCTTAGGTTTTGTAGAGCATCTTCTAGGATAATTTTGATCAACCCATGATGGGCTAGTTGTTGACGTTTTCGCTCCTGCACTTTGATGCTCATATCTATCATTGATTGAACAAGAAATTATGGTATACTTAATCTGTTCTGAGGAGGTGTGTCTACTCCAAATATCAGTTCTTGGAGGAGTCTGAGGTGGTATCCATACACCACATTCTATCTCCCTTCACATGATATGTGTTTAATGAGGTGGTAACTAACTTCATTCCAAGGGTATGGAACACTTCCTATTTTGACCCCATTTTTGTCTTCCATCGGCTCCTCCCCATCCAAAAAGAATTTCTTCTTTCAAAGAGTGTTATTACCATTATCTTCTTTTCTCCAGGGTAACCCTAAAAGGAGTGTAGTGATTCTGCTTATAACTTTAGGGGTGATTTCTACCGATAGGCCTTTCACCACAGTAGTGGCATGGATCCTAGTGAGGGGTATGAGTAAGAGAGAAAAGTCCCTAGCCACCCCATCATTATATCCTCTCATCCTCTCAAAGAACCCCATCCACTAGTACCTTGTGAAAATTTATACTACAAGAGCATGCTAGTGAATTTTCACTGTGTTTGTGGGTTCTCTCTTGTTAAAACCCCCTGTCATCTTTCCCTGGTAATTGTGGAGGCTTGTATGGATATGATTCAAGAATTCCAGTGGGTGAGAGAGATTTAAATGTTAACTCTACAATATAATTCTCATAGACTGTAACTTCCTTAATCAAATGGAGGATTTTTCTTCCATTTAACTGGAAAACATGGAAGGTATAGCTCCTACCTTGTTGGTTATGTTCTGTTGAGGAGAACCTTTGATTTTTCCTCCCTTAGTGCCCACTGATAATCCTGTAGATTGATTGCTCTATATCCTGTAGGTTTTTCTATAGGATCCTCTAGATCTCCTGTGCTGCAAAATGCTAACTGTCTCCTGTAGGTGCTACTTCATGAAGGTCGAGAGAAACCTCTTTTCGATGAATTCTCGAGATTGCTAATGCTCTCTTTGCATGGGAATTAGTGTTTTATTTCCTTATATGGTTGATTGTGTGGGATGGTGTGCTGGCTATCTAAGTATGAGAACCTCCTTTTTTATCGTTGGTCCCACTATCAGTCCATCATTCCACCTTACCTTGTAATCATCTCCCACTTCGTTCCTCCATAACTAAACCATGTTTGGCCTTATCTCCTTTTCCTTTTGATTTGACTGCTGCCACATGTGGAGTGGTCTAACTTTTTTCTCCTTATCGACTGGCTGGAGGTGGCCAAGTTAATTGGCCACCTTTTCTTATAAAACCAACTCTTATATAATCCTACATTTATTATTATATCGTGATAACGAGAGAGCATGAGTAAGATGGCATACCTATGGGTAAGATGCTTTGATGATGATGCATGTTGGAGAATTATTTCCTATGATGTGTATTTGTTGCATATCCTTCTTTGTATTGGCCTCTTTTGATTCTGGTTTCTTTTGATGTGCAGGTGTTGGAGAGTGATGTGGTGATCTTGTTTCATCTAAGCCCAGGTTGTGATGTTATCCCCAGGTAAACCCAGAGTTGCATCAGTGAGAGTGGATGGGAATAATTTCAACTTATGATCATCAGTGGTGTAATAATAAGTTCTACATATGACAGTGAACTCAAACAAGAAAGTATCTGTATCTTCTAATGTCAAGCAATGGAAGTGATGAAAAGCATAGGGGCTTATGTTTTTCATCTTGGCATCCCCATTGGTTTCTCAGATGGGAAAAGAACCCTGAATTCTTTCTCTATATCCTCTGTCATTTATATTTTTAGCCGTTAGGTTAGTTGGAAACCTTTCTCCTACTTCTTCTCCCCCTGTAGGCTCTTAAAAAATATCTAGTTGCTTGCCTAAGGGTTCCTCCAATTCACATCCACCGAAGAAGAGGGAAGGTTGGCTGTTGGAGGTTGTGCGGGTATTTCACAGAAATTTCCCTAAGTTATCCCTATTCCTATGAGGCATGAAAGAAGTGTTTTGTTTTGTTTTGTTTTTCAAGCTTTAAGACTAATTGTAGAATTGAAATAACAAACTGAATGGAAACTAACTGCTGAATGAAATCTTACTTGCAGAATGGAAAGGAAAGCAAACCAACTTACAATTAATTTTACAAAAATGAAGCTAATAGCAGAATGAAAGAGATAAGAAATGGAAGAAATAAAGAAGAAGTCACATATTACTCAGACAACTCCCTGGAAATGGCGCCAAAAAGTGATGAGCACTAGTATTGCAGCAAGAATGTGGCAACTCCTAGAGCTACCAACTTTACTTTATCAACCTGGGGTTCATACAAACTTGGAGGCGACGGTGTTGTATACACAAGCAAATGTGATGGTTCCACTCTTTGTCACTACTGAGTTGGTGATAGACCACTATGGTTTCTCAAACTAGCCTTCTATTGATTCAGAAGAAGTTTTATTACCAATGAAGAAAGGGGAATTTTTCCCTAATTGGAAGAATGGAAATATTGCCTACTGCAGTAATGAAATACTGAAATAAATGCTTTAAACACACCACTCATATAACTATTTGTTAACACATATTACTTCAGAAGAATTCTAAGCTAACATATGGGAAATTCTAACTATCCTAGACATGCCATCCGAAATAACCAAACATTTTACTGTTGTGCATATGAATGAACATAATAACTCTTTTTTCCCTTTTGTCCTTTTTTTGTGAAAATGTGAATGCTAAATCTTCTTGGTGATATGACCGGTGGGTTAGAGGTGGTTGTGAAGGTTAGATGGCTTGGGAGGAAAGTGGTGGTCTTCTTCTATCTTCGTGTATGCTTTTTCCACAAATCAGCCTCAAAATAGGCCACTACAGATCATCCTACAAGATGTCCTAATGCTTCGTACATGATGTCCTAATGCTCCTACAGGATCCCCTGTATTCCCACAGGATCTGGATGTGAGCAATAGGAGTGATTTGGAAGGTGGTATAGTGCCTAGGGAAGGTGAATGATGGAATAAACAAGGCAAGGGAGTGGCTAGGACCTTTTCAGAGCTCAAACCAAAGTTTGTAAGATGGTTGGATTTCCTCAACAAACCTGGAAATTTATTCTTATGGAATGATGAATTGGTTGATGGACTTAGTGGCTTTTGGTGATCATGGAGGGATGAAGTTAGGCTAGGGCTACTGACATGAGATCTCCCTACACTATTGAAAACTCCTGCAATACATACATCCCTGGCATTTACCCATGAATCATGTTAAACAAGGAAGATTTCTAATCAACATAAGAAACAGAATTCCATTATTTAGTTGCTTAGTCCATGCATGGAAATACTTGCAGAATATTTTGAAACACCATGAGATCTAATACAAAGATGGAAATATAAGAAATAACAACTGAAACCTATTCTTGAAAATTGAACAGATGCTGGCCTAAGTAGCAGAAACCCTAAATTCCATAAGAAATCAGAATTCTATCTTTTTGGGGCTAAATAGGAGTTTTTCCTCAAACCATGGTCCGTGAAGGGAGGAGTGAGGTCAAACCCACCTTCTATTAGTCTTTCTGATATTCCTTTGCCTCTCTAAAACTTTGTTAAAGCTATGCACAAATGGAAGCAAACTAGTCAACTTCACCACTACTTGCAATGAAACAATGCTAAAATCAATTTAATAATCAATATATGAAATAACCTATGAATACAAGTACAAGAATAGGAGCCTTTGCTACTACGGTTGGGTCCTAACCCAAGAGCTTTAGGCTGAGTCAACTTAGTGCTAGATCAAGGAAATGTTCATTCTCATTATCATATCAAACAATTACATAACAATGTTTTGCCACAAAACTTGAAAATGCTTAGTGCTCTTACATAAAAATTTGAATCCTAATGAGGCTCTAGGCCTCCTTATTTATACATCTGAAGTCTCCAACAACTTTCTTAAATCTAGGGAGGCTTGGCTCCCAAACTCAAGTTGAACTAGTTCTTAACTATCACTAGCTCAGTTGCCCATGATTTCCATGACTCGACTTCTTGCAACTCTGAGCTAGTGTGATTTGATTAAGGAATATTCAAATGAGTGAAGATTTAATGAGGAGGATATATCTCCTATAATCTCTCCTCCTTCTCTCATTCGAGGGAACTATCATTACGTTCTAATCTAGGTTAATGTATTGGGGTTTTTGAATGGTTCAACATGTATGTAATGTATTGTAACATTGAAAGGAATATGCTGAAAAATCAATCTAGCTTTCCCAGTTTTGGGTTCCAGGAGAGAATATTTTTGTATATTTTTATGTTGTTGCCATTTTATATTTTTCTAGTGTTAAGAATTCATTTGTAAGTAATTTTTGTATAGAGTTAAACCCTATATATGCTTTATTTATGTAATATACTTATTCTAGTACCCGTGGGACAAGAGGCTACCACATTTTGTACCCACATGGAGATAGGTGGTCAATTGCATAGGTTGATTCCCCTCCCATCATTAAAACTTAGGCCCTAACAATACCAAAATGATGCATCTATCCAATGCTAAATCACTTCTTCATGCCCTTGTAACCCCCTCGATAAGGATGCAAAAAATGTTCACCTCTACAATTTCCTAAATGGGGAAATTGTAACATCTTTCATTTACTTTGTTAAGCCATGGATTATATTGTTATTTCAAGGTTATGTGAAAAATATATGCAGACAAGAGATGCTTTCTAAGGTTAATTATCCAATGGTCATGTAATTGAGATATTAACACATACAGATTCAATCACACTAAAGTATTCAAAGGTAGGAACTTGAAATGACATGGTACAATCATCGAAATCTAAATTAATAAAAAGCTTCTTGCTGGGAAAGAAACAACAAAATCAGTAGACAGGAATCCAAGCCCTATGTTATCAAACAAATCTTATGCAAGTAATAGTTTCAATCGTAACCATCATTAATCATTATATGAGTAACAATAGTGAGTGGTCAACACTAACTCAAACATTCGTAACATGGAAGAAATCATCAATGAACCACAAGCTACATCGTGTTACAAACATGAGAAATGGTATTAAGAGGAATACCAGATAAACCAAGTTAAAATTCAAACACTTCAACAAGTATCAACTCTAAATCACACCACCACAAGGAATTCATGGTCTCCTCCAAACAACAAGCACATATACCAACTACTGTAAATTGTAACTTTCATACAATTAAAACATAAACATAACTTGAATATTAATTCAATTGATCTGACTATCAACAAAGTTGTAACACCTGATTAGTGAAGGGAGCCCTTCCTTCACCTATCAAGGCTGAGAATAGTATTCGCATAGCTAAAACTTTAGGAAGGATAGGATTACATAATATATTATATCAAATATAGTACAACAGTCTCTGATACAGTCCCCTAGTTCTGAAAAGTAATCAATAGTCCTACAAACCTCGAATGCACATGAATTTATATAAGTCAGGTGAGTAACAACTCAACTAAGAATCAAAATTAATCAGTACATATTAAGAAAATAATGTGTTACATATATCTTGTGTTATTACATATATGGTTCAAAAGAAGGTAACTTATTACAATATGCTCCTAATTATCATAGTGGCTTTAGATTCCATCTAATGTTAGGCTGCGCTTTGTCGCTTTTCCTCTTGAGAATCGGTCAAAGACCAGATTGTCAAGCTCCAACAACATAATAGAAGCAATATGTTGTGATCTTACAAGTAACTGCACTACAGTAACAACATACCAAAAATTCATGAAAGGATTTGTGCTCTCCGAGAATTTGCAACCAATCAAACATACTTCTCCAAATCAATGCATAAGCATCCCAAAACTAGGCAAATATTGCTTAACAATCTAAATTATCACTTGAATAAATTTCTTAATCAAAACATGATAATGAATAGGTATTGTCACAAAAGGGGTAACATAAAGTAGTTAAGGTAGTCTTAGGTCTAGAAAAGGAATAACAAAAGGACCAATTTGAAGGTTGAATAACTAGAACCAAAACACATGACCTTGGAAATATGTTTCTTCTTCTTTTCTCCTTTTGAGCCAAATCCCTTATTCGACCCCTTCTTTTCTTTCCAGTTTCTTTCTAAGGAAACATTCTCCTGCTCCCTCTCAAGCTTGCAGTCATGTCATTGCTGCTAGTTCCATTGACTAAGCTAAGCATAATATCCTCTTGAATGAAGTCACTCCATAGGTGATCCCTACGTGGAAGTGTATCTCGCCCAAAAATCACTTGGACAAACATACTCCATTCCTTGGAAAACCCATATAGTGTTATTGGCACTAGCTTGTCATCACTTGGCTTGTCTCCTACTACAACCAATTCATCTTTGGCAAGTTGAACTCTAGTGAGTAGGATGTAACATCCTCACCCTTAGGCATATTGATGATCTACATTTCTCTTAGAGAACCAAATTCCTATTCTCTGAATGATTTCGGTATAGGTTAAGACATGAGTCCCACATAAATAGTGGCTATTAGATCCAACAGTTTTAATACAAGAAAATAAAATTTCTCTAACAGATTCTAACGACTAATAAATAAAATCTGCCTACATTCTAATGTAGGCATTATTGCAAGTTCTCTCTTTAATGTTTACATTTGAGGTGTCACGTGGTCTGATTGATTTTCCTCAACACTTATCCCTACTCTCCTCAACACTTATCCCTACTCTGAAGTCTCCCAGACCACAATGCTCTTTTCACCACCACAATTTTTGAGCTTCCCATTCAACTCATTTAAGACACAAATTCAACTCATTTAAGACACAATCACCTCTCGCCATCTTTGATGAACTTTATATAATTGACGCTTCTCCATCTCCCTAAAAACAATCTCAATACTAAATTGTATTAAACAGTGAATTATGCAAGTGACCTTTCTACACAAATAGATCTCATAACATAACCTACATAACTTATAAATGATGATCTTGAAGCCCTAAACACAACCAAGTTATCAATATATAATAGATTCTCACAATTAACTTAGCGATGTGCTCTGGAAAAATAAAGAAAACCACTGATTGAATTATATTTCTCTCTTCGGTTTTGCGCTTTTTTTTTTTTGTTTTCAAACCGACTTACAAAATAGGACAACAAAATGTTTGAAAAAACAGACATCAAAACCCATAATGACAAAACCAATAATCATAAATTATCCACTGTCATCCGAGCAGAAACTCTTCCCTTGCAAAGCCGAACATGAACTCTGCCTACAAAACAATGAAACCAGTCGAAGAGAGTGAGTAAAAGTCGTCGCTATTTATTTGACATTCCAATTTATTTTGAGGCAGAATTATTCAGAGAAAACCCAGAACGGAATTAAGCGGACACAAAAAGTCATCGGGAAAAAGAGGACCCTCTATTCAAATCTTCTACCACCGAAATCTGTATGCCCATCATAGGATGCCCACAATCGCTACCATTCATTGACCTCTGCCACCGTATGGATACTGCTGACTCAGCTGCTCCATAACCTCGTCCAACATATACTAAATGAAAAACTCAACGCCAACATCGGTCTTCGCATGATGGGCATATACGAATCTACTCGGATAATGAGATCGGGAGGTAAAGCCACCGTAAATAAATCATCCAACCATAACTTTTGTCCACTGATTCTTTGCATTTTGACAGTTTCAAAGACGGATTAAAGCCCTTCGGAGCACAACAAACACTTCATGAGTGACACAGATAATGTTTAGCAATACAGACACTTCATGAGTGACGGAAATCACGTTGAACCGGTTAACAAAGAACAAGTTGACTGCTATTGATCGAGCTCTTGACGACGACGTTCCTGGACGACTTCTTCAATAATATTGCAGCGTTGCCTTCAGATCTGAACCAACTGGATAGGAGGATCTTAAATTCGGAGGGGGTTCTCGCTGGAGTTCTCTGTCGTCACTGTCCACACGTTGAGGATCAATAATTTTTCCGAATCGAGGCACTTGGCTAACTTGGCAAAAGGGATGGGCAAAAAAAATGGCAACCTAAGTCTTTACGAGACTGCGCAGGTTCTCCACAATACTGAACACAATTGACGGACTTTTACACAGACTGAGCGTCCCGTGGCTCGGACCAAATTCAGAGCACCATTTCCCACCAAAGTCTCTCTTTTCATAATGTAAATTCGAAACGATCAGCGAACCATCGGATCAACTCAATAAGCAACGACCATCCGGGAAGAATCCGCCATAAGAACCATGGCCATTGTAAAGAATATACCAAGATAAAAGATACGCTGGTCCTCAGATCCTCCACTGTAGGCCTGCAACTGTTAATGTCTTTCAAAAAAAGCCGAGTACCTCATGCGGTTCACAAACTCCACACTACTCATACTTACAAAGACAACAACACAGAAATATTTCCTAACACAACAAAAATTACACACCTATCCTATGCTAATCTATCCTACGCTAATTTATGTACAGAGGATCAGCTCTCATGCCTCTCACATCTGAGTCAGAATCTGATCAATAAGTAAAATGGAGGAATGGACATTGTTCACAAATTTACTCACAAATTAATCCTTATTCTGCATCACAAATCTAAATCACAAATCATATAAATATTAATAATAAAATTTAACAGTTTCAAAAACAGAAAAATATTATTAAAAAATCTCTTAAATATATTTTAATTATTAATAAACAAAATCTACCTACATTTTAATATAAACATTATTCCAAATCTATTAATAAACAAAATCTACTTACATTCTAATAAAACATTATGTTTATTAAATCTACTTACATTCTAATAAAACATTATTCCAAATAGTACTAGTATTTGGAATTAAGTATTGGTTAGATCAAAATGATTATAAGTTATTCTCGAGATGAACCATATTCGAAATCTATTAATAAAAAAAATCTTCCTACATTCTAATAAAACATTATTCCAAATAGTACTATTATTAGTCCCTGCCCTTCCGAGCCGTCAGGGACTATAGTAATCGATTTGTAAAACATTATTCCAAATAGTACTATTATTAGTCCCTACCCTTCCGGGCTGGCACGAACTATAGTAATCGATTTGTAAAACTAGCATTACTTTGGCACTGTAACCAACCAACGTGCACGATAACCAACCAACGTTATATAACTTAAAACAAAGTTCGCTGAAATGCAGCACGATATTTTATATTTTTTTATTCCTTTAACCAATGAACGGATTTTTCATCTTATTTGGCCTCAAAACGAGGCATACGGGAAGGTATACGGGCTCAAAAGTAAAGTTAGGACAAGTACAAGTGATCAGGTCATTTGACAGTTTCATGAACTCAGTTTCATGAATTAATGCTATGTTTGCATTAGCATTAATCGCCTAACATAAAATGTTAACAAAACTAACAAAACTTATGTTAAAGTATAACCATGTCGGCCCTGCCGTGTCAAACAATCCCTGCAGTGCCGTGTCAAAACCGTAATTTGCATGAGAACAACGGCCTGCCTTAAAATGATCTCTGTTTGTTATCCGTAGCAAAACGTAGAGAGTCTGTAAGATCAAGTTGGAATCATGAAGTTCTGTGGCCTGGGTGGAGAAGCTGGTCCAGTTCAAGATCACACTGTGCCTGCTGCTATCTGCTGTGGGTGGAGACGCTGGTCCAGTCCAAGATCACACTGTGCCTACCGCTATCTGCTGTGGGTGGAGAAGCTGGTCCAGTCCAGGATCACACTGTTCCTCTTCTACAGACAGAGAGGTCAAACCTGCACAGGTGATGATTTTAGTCCTGCAATAAAATCTAGAATAGAATCATCTTAATCTATGCATAAGAGACTCAAATTTGTCTGTGTCTGTCTTTAATATTTCTTCCCTTTCTTCTGCTTACATGAAAGTATACTGATGACCTGGGTTACGGTATTGAAATCTCAGAAGACGTCGTTGGGCCATACCTTTTCTACGAGGCCCATGGGATGAGCAAATTTTATGCAAGTTCACAGTGTTTATATATATTGTCATTCCTTATATATATACGAAGACTACCAGCAAGAATATCTATATGAAAAAAGGAAATATTCAGAACGAAGTCCTTCATTGAATAAAAATTAAAATAACCATCAAGAATATGGTAGTCTACAAAAGCAAAAACAGGAAAAAAACTATGTTCGGTAAAGAATTTCAGATCAAGTGGGATATAATAACTGTTTTTACATCAAAATCAGAAGAGAGCACAAAATATAACTCACCCAATTTTCTGAGAGAAATAACTGCTTCTGGAAACTTTGTATTTTGTAACAGAGACCTGTCAGAAAACAGAGGCAAAACTGAAGCTCGAGGGTTGCTCTGGGAAGCCCATACAATTTACAAACAAGAAAATGCAAATATACAGAGTATTAAGCTGCAACATTTATTATTGCATTTGTGCAGGAGTTTGGCTTATTGCCATTGGGGCCTAAGAAAGTACAATACATTAATCAAACTATATGTACACATAATTCAATACAACCAATCAAGCTCTATGCAATCAATCAAGATCTGTGCAGGCAGAGTTAAGTGCAAATATTCAACCTCTGTCCAGACACATTTCAAAATAGACAATCAAGTTCAGTGTATGCACATTACTGATCATACTGAAAAATGCATAGTTGATTCTCAGAGCACAGAAACTGATAGAATAGATCAATACGAGGAGAAAATTGTTCAATAGGCAAAATCATTTCATCTCTACTGGAAATAACTATTAATGGAAAATCAAATCATTCAGGGAAATAAAATCGGTTCATTTAACCATACCTTATCTCTTCTGTTGATCCAGTTACATATGTCTTTCTCTTGCTGTCAAGAGCTATTTTCTTCCGTCGCCTTAGTAAGCCAATTCATCCATTGTTCCAACTGCTCCATCCATGCCCAAAAAAAAGAAAACAGATCATGCCTCAGGGTTCGGCTCGGATCATAAAGAGTCTGCCCATTGGGGGTGACCACATTTGAACATTTGAGTGTCTGCTGAGGGACAGCAATACAACAACCAACTACTTCTTGACGATACCTACATATTCCCCATCGTTGCAGATGATGTGTAATTCTTCTTCCATGGTAGAAGCTAATTCTTGCGTAGCTTCAACCTCAATTTATTTCTTGTGACACTTGCCCATTAATGTGGGCATGTAAGGGCTCAGGGTTTGAACACATGTACACATGGCTGCATGGCATGCTACAGTTGCCACAGTGTGGTTTGAACAAATCTATCCAGGATGCATGGCATGCTACAGTTGTCGTACACTATATTGTTCTAATTGGGTTTTCCATATAATCTTAGTCGCTGTCATGTGGTTTGTGGAGGTATGCAGTATTGCATGTCAAACGACCTGGTTTAAGCTCAAATAAACAACATTTAGCATGATAGCTTACCCGAACTAAGTAAAAGGACTTGAATAAACTTATTGTCTCCATTTTCTTTACAGATTTTCAGGATGCCGAAGAAACCTGCCAGCAATGGCGAATATGCAGTTAGCTCCTCTGTCGACTGAACCTCACCTATTCGCGGCCGCAGCTTATGACCTCGATACAAACCTTCCCCCTTCACACAGTAAAAAGGTTGCGATGGTTGCAGTTGCGATGGTTGACGGGGTTAACTGCTGCATCTGCCTCTACGATAGCTTCCATTCCGTCAATGAACTTATCCAGGTCTGCATCTTATATAATGACGGATCTGGATATTGAATAGGGCCTATAATTGCTCTTGGGTGCGGATCTCGTCAGTCTGGGTCTGGATCACGAACATCTGGGTCTCGATCTGGCACTGATGGAAGGTATGCTGCTGGTACTGGATGAAGAGCTTACTGAATGAACAAGGGAAGCAGCTGAACGTCCAATAGAGAGGGCTTACCCTCGGAGTAGGAGACAACCATACATGGCAAAAGATTAGGGCGAGCGCCAACAACTGGCAACCATCCAGCCACAAGGCCATTCGAACATAGTGTAATGACAACTGGGCATATTTTACGAACACATGATTTACCGATGTATGTTTACCGATGTGCAATTCAACATTTGTTTCTTCACTTTACATAGCTTATCATGTGTTGTTTCACTTTATAGAACATATTTGCATTAGCTCTGCCATAAGCGTATTGTTTGGTCATCTTCTGAATATTTCCTTTGATATTAATATGAGGTGTTTTTTTATTTCTATTGTTCATATATATCTTTTTATTTCCTAGTGTTCATATATATCTTTTGACATGTGAACTTTACTGGAAGAGAACCAGCACATTGGCTATTAGGATTCAGATGTCAAGACGTCAAATTGGAGCAAAGATGCGTTATTGGGCATATTGAGTAAAAGCTCTGAGTGGCTGATTGAACTCTATGATTCATGTATACTTATAGATATTAACAATATGGAGGCCCATGTTAATTCTTTTGTATTTACACAGTGAAACAAAGCCCAACTACTGCTAAAAACTCACTTGATTTCAGGTACGATATTTTTTGGCAGAGCACCTAAAAGTACCATGCATGAACCTCTCAGTGGAATCTTCCGTGGTTCTGCTAGAACTGGCGGAGAGCAAGAGAACCATGACGTGAAGCACTAGAATCAATCTCATGGCTGATCGCTCGACGACTTTCAACTTTTTGTTTGACTATTGGGCTGGGGCAAGGACTAGCTGCCCCGCAGCCCGTCTTGTTTGGTATTAAGTATTGGTTACATAAAAATGATTATAAATTATTCTCGAGATGAACCATAGAGATTTAATGGCGTAAGTTATTCTTGACATGAACCATAGAGATTTAATGGTTTATTGACGTTCAAAAACACAATATAGTGGTGAATATCCAAAATAAAAAAGGTATGAATAAAGATATGTTTTGTATCAAACCGTTTTTATAAGGTTTTATGAAATCTTTTAATTATTGGTAATGGCAGAAAAGTGTTTTGGAAATAAATTAAGGGGTTTTTCAAAAAAAGGTTTTTATAGTGTGGAGTAGCCTATTCGCATAGTTATAATGTCGGTTATTTATTAGTGTGGATTTGTTTAGTGATTTTTATTTACCACTATTTATGTTCGTCAATAAGATTTTTGTATTTTGGGTGGGTTAGATTACTAATGGATGATTTAATGAGATTTATGTATTTTGGGTTAGTTAGATTACTCAGGGATGATTTATAGAATATTTTTTTGAATGGTTTAACTTTTATGTCAGATAGTTTATGAGGTTATGACATAAAATGAAAAAGGATACATTTTTTATTAATAAAAAATGATGTAATAGTATTATTTTTCTTTAAAAAAAAAATTGATGACAATATTCTTTTTAAGATTATAACATCGGTTACATTTAAAGAAACTTAGAATATTCTAGAAATAATATATACTGAAAAAATGGCCAACACCATCCAATATGATATTGCAATTGTTAATAAACTTGTTATTATAATAGGAGAAACCAAATATTTTGATACCACAAAAGTAATTGGAAGCACTATGTAAGAGGCCATAGAAGTAGAAGAAAAGTCAACATGGTGGGCAAATACATGTGTTGAAGAAGAAATGGAAACCAAGTTTACAACAATAACAAATAGAGGAGAAGAATGTAGCAGTGAATGTTGAATTTTATTATGAGGGTGCATTTTTTGAGGAGAGGGTTGTAAAGCCCAAGCATGATGGAAATGAAAGTAAGTGTGCAAAACCTATTATCACTATATCAACATAAAAGAGAAAATTTAAAGACAACCATAAATATTGTAGAAACTTTGCCCACAATATAAGAAGAGATGAAAAATAATTATTAAATTGTTTTTTAGAGAAATTTAATCAACAACAATTGACATACAAACATATGTAGAAGGGAACCCAAATAGAGACAACCATGAAGAGAATGAATGTTCAAGAACAACGCTAGGAGTAGAGCTGAAGCTGAAAAAAAATGAAAAAATATGCCAAATATAAAGTTGGGAGAAAAAAAGAAAATAATTGTACTATATAGAGCTGAAACCAACTTGAACCAATATGTAGAAGTAAAATAAGATTTTGAATTGGTGTCAAATGTTGTAAGCCAAGCTTATGCTTAGATGCAGAAGTAAAATAAGATTTCGAATTAGTGTCAAATGTGGTAAGCCAAGCAGATACTTAGATGAGCAGGTAGTAGTGATTGTAATTAAAAAAGAATTGTTAATGCCCATAAATATAACCGTTAACATTAAAGGGGAGTGTTAAAATTTAGCTTCTCCTCACTGAATTATTCAAGCAGTTAAAAATACATATTCAGAAACTATCATTCCAAATACTTTTAAAAACTATTAAATAGGTCCAAAGAGTATTTCCAATCGGTTTCATTCCTACTTCCATTTCTCTGCTTGTGGCTTTTATTGGTTCCAAGAACCAGAGAAAACCCCTTAAACATGCAAGAGGTTGTTGGAAATAATAATCCCAATCATCGTTTTAAACAAACTTACACACACCATGCTGGTTAAGCCAACTACAAAGAAAACCCTTAAACATCGAAACACCATGCTTACCAAGTCAACTACTCCATTTTGTTTGCAGGAAAAAGGACTGAAGTCAGAGAAGTACAACCCTGACCATTCCTCAATATAGCAGAGGAGTTAAGGAATTTAATAAATTTTGGTAAATAGATATGGGCAAACAACATCTGCAAGTTCAGAAAATCTTTTACTATGTAAAGTGGCCCATCTTGTGTATTAAGTATTTTCTCTATCATGTAATTAATGTCAAATTTGTTTGGTAAAATAAATATGGACGTAAAATTCATTTGTAATGTTGGGCAAGTTAGAGTTGTGAGGTAGTGAGGAGAAAATCATGAAGGAAATATTGTTGGGTGGGTGAAAACTAGTTTTACAGAGTTTTACAGAAGTTTACTCCAACCCAAGTGGTAAATGACAATAAGTTTGTTGTGTTTTTCATTGGACTTGCAGCCTTCATTTATCACGCAAATTAAACATAAAATTTATGTTTTAATTAAACCCTTGTGTGGTTATGATATCCTCACCTCAATCTTAGATTTACCTTGCGGCAACTGAAATTGACTTCGCTTACTTTCCCGCAACAACCTATTTCTGAGCTCATTTGTGGTGGGCCCTAGTATTGCAGCAATAATGCTGCAACTCCTGGGACTCCTTTCTTTACGTTTATCAACCTGGTAGTTCGTAACAAACTTGGAAGCGACGGTGTTGTATGCACAAGTACTAGCTCTTGCCGCAGCTGTCACTTGGTCAGCTAGCACAAGTCCGCTAGGAGCTTAAGCCAACTTTTATGAGCTCTTAGAAGAATATTTTTAACTGATGGATGAAAACTAACTTAAAGGAGGCTAATATACTTGTGGAAAGAAGTGAAAAGCGAAAAAGAAATGCAAACCCTAGCAAACCCTAGTTTTACTGACTAACCCTACTAGTGCAAGAAAAATGATGAAAGCTACTGAAAGGAATGCATTAACTATTAGAAAGGTAAAATGCATGTGACTAAGCTACTTCTAAAGTGAAATCTGAAAGAAAGAAAACATCTTTTTGTATTTTTGAGTAAGTTGGCAGAATTATCATGCATGTGCTTTAACTGGTTTTTGACTGTGCAGTGGTGGATGGGTGAAAGGAAATTCTTGCAGGAGGTTGGGAAGGTTAGAAGAGGGCCTAAGGGGTCCCTAGCACCCTTTCAAAGAGTTTCACAGAGATCAGATCTCAAGAAACCACCTTCTTGAGCTTCTACAGGAAGTCTGCAGGGGTTCTACAAGATGTTCTGGAATTTCTACAGGATGTTCTGTAATTTTCTACAGGATGTTCCAAAAGGAGGATTTTAGAGGGTTGATGGAGGAAATATGGTGAGAAAGTGGAAATGGAGGTTGGATAAGGATTTTAAGGGGTCTAGGACCTGGTGAATGAGGCTAAGGAGCAATTGGATTTGTTCGAGGATGGAGGGAGCAATCATGCACAAGAATGTAGAAATTAGGGCAAAGTCGGAAAATGTGGCAAATGAGAGGCAAGAAGCTGAGTTAGAGGACGAAGTAGGTTGCATTGATGGGGTAAGGGTAGGCAAAGAGGTATTACAGATGCTCTGCACACTATTTCTCAAGACTGATCAAAGAAAGACTCAGAAAATCAAGGACCTAGCTACTTTAACCTAATCTGACCTAAATAATAGCAAAGAAAATGAACAACGGTTTATTTGCAACGAAATCATGTGAAATAGCTATGCAAGGTAAGCAATCATGAACTTGAGCAAGTAACCACAACTGATATCAACTTCTGCAAATGAGAATCTAACACTAATAATTGCATGATGAAGCAAAAACAGTGTTTTTGGTGGTAGAAAGGACACCTTGGTCCCAGATCATGGTCCCACAGAGGGAGAGGTGAGATTAGAGGTGCTTGATAGCCTTTTTCTGAAGATCTTATCTATTATTAACATATCAAGTCAATCTGAACATCAAAAGCCTTTTTAATCATCAAAAGCAACCTAAATAACGAAACAAGATTTAAATCTAAATAGCAGATTTTATTCTAAGAATGCAGCAAAGACACATAAAAGTAAACAAAGGAGGTACTAGGCACTTGAGATGGGCCCAACCCCAAGAGCTACAGCCTCCTAAGGAATATCAGAGCTGGTGCAAAGCTGGATTCATCTTTATTGATCAGGAAATAACAGTTACATCCCAAAAACTGTCTACAAGAAAAAGCTTGAAAATTTGTTAAAATGCAGAGCTAACCTACTGCCTACAAACTGACTAAAAAATGACTAAAATCGAACTACCAACTAACTAACTTCTGCCTACAAAGTGACTAACTAAAATGAGTCCCTAAGCCGTCTTATTTATACAAATTGAGGACCCCAACAGTCCTCCTAAACTTTAGGGACTCAGCTGCCAAAACTTGTAGTTAACAGCAACTTTACTACCCCTTGCTTGGTTGCCCTTGTGATAATTGATTTGGTGGCCCTTGAACTCCGAGCTGATGGTGGAGAATTCGAGGTAAGGGCCCATAAATGAAGGGGACACCTTCCTACAAATCCTCTCCTTTGTTCTCCCACGAATTTGGCTGCCAAGTGCTCATTGAAACCTTTGATTTTGTCTCAAAATTGACCAAAAAACTGCACAAACTACCCATTAGACTTGTTGGCATAATGACTAACCCAATTCATTCTGTTAGCATAAATATAATAAAAAACATGCAATAAACTAATGAGAGTGGTGGATTAAGTCGAACTAGGAGGCTGAATGAGCCCATATAATTATCTATTTTTGGGGCTCATCATCACCCCCCTACTGAAAGTGTTGCTCATCCTCTGAGCAACTAATCTATCTCTTCATATTTGATGGCTCTAGTGGCCTCCCTATCATTCCAAGCTTTTGAAGTGATGTCCTCTTCTCGGTCATGAAACCATGCTTTTCTCTCTACTTCTTCCCACTACTTGTGCTCCTTTTCTTGTAGAAGTTTTGTTAGCGTCTCAACCTCAGCCTGTAGCTTGTCCTCTCTTTGTTGTTTAGCAGATGTTTCCTTGTCTTTCCTTCTTCTTGTGATTGTTTGGCATCCTTTTCCTCCAATTTCTTGGTCTCTCTTAGCTCAGCCCGAGTTTCCTGTAGAGAATTCTCAGCTTCCTGTAGAACTGTCTTAGCTTCCTGTAGAACTGTCTTTGAGTCCATCATCTTAATTCTCCTTTTGTTTAGCTATTGTGTCCTTAATGAAAATTGGCTCCTTTGATTGTGGCTGGGGTCTGCCTACTTTGATCTGTGTGCTCATCCTTGCTTTAAAGTACATGGAGGTTTGCCTCTTTCTCTTCCTTTTTGTTCTTCGAGGTGTGCTAAGGGTGGCAAGCACAACTGCTATCTCCCTGGCCAAAATCTCAGGTGATATATCCTCTTACTGTTATGTTTTCATGCTTCCTGTAGAAATTGTTTCCATGCTTCCTGTAGAAAGTCCAGTGTCAATTGTTTCAGTCTGTTGTCACTGATATCTCATGGTGTGTCTCTTCCTCCTCTTTTCCTCTTCTTTTGTCTTCTCTGCCTCTGTTAGCTTGCTTCCTCATGCTCTGTTTTGGCTTTCTTTCTCATCTTGTTTAGTTTCTGCCTTATCTGATTTAGTCTTTTTCTTTTATGTTCTTGGTCTTCCTTCTCATCTTCTATTTTGATTTCCTCCTTTGTTTCAAGTTCTTCTTTCTCCATTTTGGTCTTTTCCTCTTTTTCTATTTCCTCCTCATCTTCCCTTGCCATATTTCTAAAAATATCGCTATCATGATGTGTGGTGACTGCTGGAAATGTTCAGGTGAGGAGGGAGGAAACAAACTTTCAAAACCAGAAATAGAGAAATGGCTGACGTTTGTCTTTCTGGGGTCGGGAATTTCTCATGTTCCTCTTTTTCACAACATCAATTTGCAATTTTTTTTTTCGAACTGTTTCCAACCTGAATTTGCTTCTTGGTTTTGAGAACAATCAATACCTTTGACAAAACAGAGAATATTTATAACACAATGTTTTACTACAGAGAGTGGACAGTCTTGCAAATTTGGTTTCTCATAGGTTGGCTTCTATGGTTGCATCCCTTTTTTCAAAAGAATGTGAGAAATAAAAAGGCATATTTTAGGTGCAGAGCAAGAAAACGAAGAGACAGTGTATAACCCAAAGAAGGAAAAAAAACATAGACATTCTTTTAAGCTTCACTTTCCCTTCTTTCAACCCAATATTGTGTTTTTAATCCTCCATCTGATATAAATATATCATATGTAGAGTAGTTTCCTTAGCATCCCTCTTTTCAAGCTCCAAATTTGACGTGGAAAAGTCCAAGCTTCCCTTCTTTGGAAAGTTGTGCCGTACTTCCTGTAGAAGACCCCCCCGGATTCCTGTAGAACGCCACTGCACCTCTGAGCGATCTCAATACACAACAAAATCTCAAAGACATGTAGAGAACCCGGTGGAGGACGACTAGTTAATCATTTTGTGGAAGCGGAGGATGCATACCTCAGTTGAGGACGTTGCAAGTGCAAATGAGCAACAGGTGGTGTGAGTTTCAACCGAGCATTTTTTAATTGTGGTGTGATTCGAGGCGAGGGGATGAGGTGGAAAAATGTGCGTTGGCCCCATGCAGACGTCAATGTTGTCCCGAAACTTCATGTTTTCTACCTGTAATCACTTCCATCAATTACATTGAAGTTTAAACGGTCACCACTACCTGTTTCCATATTTCCTCCTGAGATGGTTGAGCACACGTGTCGTATTCACCCACCGAGCGATGTTTAAACTGGATGAGAGTGGCGAGTTAGCTGGCCACCAATTTTTTTAATCACACCATCTCATTGCTCACGCATGTTTCAAATTACATTCATGCAATTAGAGGAACGAGTTTAGTCACATACCTGGAAGTCGAATGTGGTCGTTGTGAGGTGTTGTGGCCTTTCCTTCTGCTGCATGCATTTGTTTCTGTGGTTGCATGATGGCTTTATTTCTGATTCATGGCTATTTCTCTTGTGTAGGTATCCTCTGGCCAGATCTACGCTATAGGAGCCTGCTTCAACATTCAAATTTGCACCCTCATACTGTTGAATTTTCAAAGGACAGCAACTTGTTTTCTCCATTGCTCCTGAACGATAGATTGGATCGATCTGAAACTTTCTAATCATGTTTCTATCATCATTGTGCACCTCCCATAGCAAAATTGTGGTCAATGGATTCACAACATCAATTTGCAATTTTTTTGTTCGAACTGTTTCCAACCTGAATTTGCTTCTTGGTTTTGAGAACAATCAATACCTTTGACAAAACAGAGAATATTTATAACACAATGTTTTACTACAGAGAGTGGACAGTCTTGCAAATTTGGTTTCTCATAGGTTGGCTTCTATGGTTGCATCCCTTTTTTCAAAAGAATGTGAGAAATAAAAAGGCATATTTTAGGTGCAGAGCAAGAAAACGGAGAGACTGTGTATAACCCAAAGAAGGAAAAAAAACATAGACATTCTTTTAAGCTTCACTTTCCCTTCTTTCAACCCAATATTGTGTTTTTAATCCTCCATCTGATATAAATATATCATATGTAGAGTAGTTTCCTTAGCATCCCTCTTTTCAAGCTCCAAATTTGACGTGGAAAAGTCCAGGCTTCCCTTCTTTGGAAAGTTGTGTCGTACTTCCTGTAGAAGACCCCCTCCCCCCCGATTCCTGTAGAACGCCACTGAACCTCTGAGCGAGCTCAATACACAACAAAATCTCGAAGACATGTAGAGAACCCGGTGGAGGACGACTAGTTAATCATTTTGTGGAAGCGGAGGATGCATACCTCAGTTGAGGACGTTGCAAGTGCAAATGAACAGCAGGTGGTGTGAGTTTCAACCGAGCATTTTTTAATTGTGGTGTGATTCGAGGCGAGGGGATGAGGTGGAAAAATGTGCGTTGGCCCCATGCAGACGTCAATGTTGTCCCGAAACTTCATGTTTTCTACCTGTAATCACTTCCATCAATTACATTGAAGTTTAAACGGTCACCACTACCTGTTTCCAGATTTCCTCCTGAGATGGTTGAGCACACGTGTCGTATTCACCCACCGAGCGATGTTTAAACTGGATGAGGGTGGTGAGTTAGCTCGCCACCAATTTTTTTAATCACACCATCTCATTGCTCACGCATGTTTCAAATTACATTCATGCAATTAGAGGAACGAGTTTAGTCACATACCTGGAAGTCGAATGTGGTCGTTGTGAGGTGTTGTGGCCTTTCCTTTTGCTGCATGCATTTGTTTCTGTGGTTGCATGATGGCTTTATTTCTGATTCATGGCTATTTCTCTTGTGTAGGTATCCTCTGGCCAGATCTACGCTGTAGGAGCCTGCTTCAACATTCAAATTTGCACCCTCATGCTGTTGAATTTTCAAAGGACATCAAATTGTTTTCTCCATTGCTCCTAAACGATAGATTGGATCGATCTGAAACTTTCTAAGCATGTTTCTATCATCATTGTGCACCTCCTATAGCAAAATTGTGGTCAATGGATTCACGGATATCGAGAAAAACTGAAAATGGCTTAATATTGCAGAGGTCAATTTCAAGGAAACCATGCATCATAATCGGCTGAAGCTACTTGGGTAGGTTACTATCACCCATGTGCATCTCCCCATGAAACAAGTTTGAAACGGATGCATGGATATGGAGAAAATGCAAAAAAGGCTGAAGGTGATGGAGGCTGATTTCTTGGAAACCATGCACTAGAATTGGCTAAAATTGCTTGGGCATGTTGCCATCATCCCTATACAACTCCCCGTAAAATGGTTTTGTAAATGGATGCATGGTTTTCATGTGAAGGAAAAAACCAATTTCAGCACTATGTATTTTTGCTTCTAAGCATTCTGCTGATTTTTCCATGGTAAGAAAAAATGAGCTTGGGCTATGATGCAGGCATGGAAATGATGGAGGAGGAGTTTGAAGAATGTAGAAGGACTTATGAACCCTTTAGGAAGCTATCATGTTTGCCAAACTTCCTTTTTGCAATCCATTTCTAGCCTTCTATAATTTCTACAAGAACTTCTTGTAGAAGCACAATGAGGTGGAAAAAATGATGGAGAAAGTTGAGGGATGGAAACAGGGGTGGCTGCAAGCCTAACAAACAGATTCCAACCTTCAGATGCCCCTCCAAAATCGAATTTTACTCGCCCGAAGGTTCTACAGGATGTTTCCTGTAGAAATATAGAACTTCTTGCAGAAAGCCCAAAACTTCCTGTAGAAGGTGGAATCTCAACTTGAATGTGATCAAATCCTAGGAAAGGCAAGTGCCCATGGAGGGAGTGTCTATAGGGATGTCCTGTAGCCTGGTATGGACCCCTATCCTCGTTTTGCGCGACCCTCTTTACGTGAAATGTATTCCTTGCAACCTGCAATTATTTTACAGAGATTAGGCTTGTTTCTCTTTTTTTCTTTTTTTTAAAAACAACTAGGGTGCCTCATGGAGGTTTTCATCCTAATTGTCTGCCCTAGGCGCCTCCAAGGGAGGTTTTCACCTAGGGACCTTATTCTCTTTTTCTTTTTTCTCTTCTTTTCAACCCATTGACCGCCTCATGGAGGTTTTCAATCAATGAGCCAATCTAAGGTGCCTCCGAGAAGGTTTTCACCTTAGATTTTTATTTTCTTCTCATTTTCTTTTTTTTCTTTTTCTTTTTCTACCCTACCCTACTTGAAAAACAGAATCATTTTCAAGTATAAGAATACTTCCAATGGAGCCATGTGCACATCGATATTAGAGACAAAATGATGTGGAAGATCGAAATGCATGCTTTGACAGGTATCTGGATTTCAGAGACCAAATGATTTTACTTTGAAGGGATTAGGCATAGCTGAGGAAGACAGTAATACTGCAACTTAGTGATCGTCTAGAACCATATATCAGTATAGCTCTGATATCCTTGGTCCTTTTGCTGATTTGGATCATTCTTCATGTCACCTTCTACCATGACCTTCTCATATTCCTCTTTTTGTTGATTTTTCTCTTGAGTACATGGAGGATTTGATAGTAACCATGAGAGAACTCTCTCGATCTCTGATTCTAATTTCTTCTCTTTATCAAGTGCAGCCCGTGGTTCTTTGATATCCTCTCTTGAACCTTCTTTTGTTGGAATGTTGTCCTTCAATGCTATCAATATAATCTATTTCTTGCAATACTCTTCTTGAGCTAGATGAATATCATTGAGCTCAAAAGGAGTATTTTGGAAATGTTGTGCCTCAGCATTGCAATCAGGTTGAGCTACGCCAATGTGTGGGTTTGGAAATGGTGGTATGGGTAGTTGAGTTGGGGTGTATATTTGATATGGATGTGGATGGGGTTGTGGTTAGGTAGGTGGTGGAGGCAAATGAGTGGGAGGAGTGTTGTACTGGGGCCTCCACCCCTGATGAGGTGCATTCCACTGAGGTTGTGGCTAAGCATAAGAGTGAAACGAATGAGCAACTGAAGAAGCATGGTATTGAGGAGGATACGACCAAGGAGGGGGTGTGAACCAGGAAGGATGAGTAGGGGAACCCTAAGAAGGCATGGAAGTGGCATGATAAGGGTCATAATAGGTCTGGGATGTCTCTTGCATTCCCTCCTGGTAGGTTCTGGGTCCATGTGACCTCCTTTGGTTCATGAAATAGAGTGGTTCAGTGGCTCCTTTGGCCCTCTCATATGTAGCTTTGATTCTAGGTAAGGAAGGGCACTGATCTGTAGGATGGTCTTCTTCACAGACAAAACACACTTCTATGGAGTACAATGGACATTCGTTCCTCAGATGGTTTCTAGTGCATCTGGGACAAAAGATGGCCAAAGCCTTCTTCGCTTCCTCTTGCTTCCTTCCTCTTGCTTCCTTTGGGTCTGCAAGGTATCTAGTTACATGGTAAGAAACTGCCTCACCTCTCTCTTGAAATCTTCCATATGATTTGCAAATTCATTTTGGATAAGTTACTGCTCCCAACATTTCTGTTTGTAGCCATTTTCTCCAGAGGAATGTTTTCTTCTTTTTCTCCCCTAGAGGTTCTTCAAATATGTCTTGCTGTCCACCTAGGGGTTCTTCTTAATCACAACCATTGAAGAAGAGAGAAGGTTGGCTGTGTGAAGCAGTGGGGGTGTTGTGCAATCATTTTTCTGAATTATCTCTACTCCTACAAGGCATGAAAGGAAATATTTTTCACTGATTTTTGTTTTTTTCTGCTTGTACCTGAAAAACTGAAATAGATTGAACTACAACTAACTAAAATATATCTTTCTGAAATGAAGATGCGGAATTGAAATGAAAGCAGGAAAGGACTAACCTATTTTGCTGAAATGAAATTGCAGGAATGAAATGCTAAGCTACGCTTGCAGAATTGAAATTGCGGAATTGAAATGCTAATCTACGCTTGCAAAATTGAAATATTAATCTACGCTTGCAAAATTGAAATTACGGAATTGAAATGCTAATCTACGCTTGCAGAATTGAAATGCTAATCTACGCTTGCAGAAATGAAATGAACGAAAGAAATGTATAATCTACTTTTGCGGAAATG
The DNA here is from genome assembly GCA_000404065.3 of Pinus taeda. Lineage (NCBI taxonomy): Eukaryota > Viridiplantae > Streptophyta > Pinopsida > Pinales > Pinaceae > Pinus > Pinus taeda. The sequence continues at coordinate 41,051 of APFE030809588.1, forward strand.
AAATTGCAGAATGGAAATGAAATAAACTACTTAGCAGAAGGTTGTAGTAGAAAATAGAAGAAAAGCAGCAATCGCCAATACTCTAACGCTTCCCCAGCAATGGCACCAAAAAGAATGGTCGGCCCCAGTATTGCAGCAATAATGCTACAACTCCTGGGACTCCCTCCTTTACTTTTACCAACTCGTAGTTCATAACAAACTTGGAAGCGACGGTGTTGTATGCACAAGTACTAGCTCTTGCCACAACTGTCACTTGGTCAGCTGGCACAAGTCCGCTATGAGCTTAAGCCAACTTCTATGAGATCTTAGAAGAAGCTTTTTAACTGATGGATGAAATCTAACTCAAAGGAGGCTAATCTACTTTCAGAAAGAAGTGAAAAATGGAAAGGAAATGCAAACCCTAGCAAACCCTAGTTTTACCGACTAACCCTACTGGTGCAAGAAAAATGATGAAATCTACAGAAAGGAATGTCATTGCCTCTTAGAAAGGTAAAAAGCATGTGACTAAGCTACTTCTGAAATGAAATATGAAAAGAAACATCCTTTTGTATTTTTGAGTAAGTTGGTAGAATTATCATGCATGTGCTTTAACTGGTTTTTGACTGTGCAAAGGTGGATTGGAGAAAGGAAATTCTTGCAGGAGGTTGGGAAGGTTAGAAGAGGGCCTAAGGGGTCCCTAGCACCCTTCCAGAGAGTTTCACAGTGATCGGATCTCAAGAAACCACTTTCGTGAGCTTCTACAGGAAGTCTGCAAGGGTTCTATAGGATGTTCTAGAATTTCTACAGGATGTTTTGTAATTTTCTACAGGATGTTCCGAAAGGAGGATTTTGGAGGGTTGATGGAGGAAAAATGGTGAGAAAGTGGAAATGGAGGTTGGATAAGGATGTTAAGTGGTCTAGGACCTGGTGAATGAGGATAAGGAGTGATTGGATTTGTTCGAGGATGGAGGAAGCAATGATGCACAAGAATGTAAAAATAAGGGTAAAGTGGGAAAATGTGGCAAATGAGAGGCAAGAATCTGAGTTAGAGGACGAATCAGGTTGCATTGATGGGGTAAGGGTCGGCAAATAGGTATTACAGATGCTCTGCACACTATTTCTCAAGACTGGCTGAAGAAAGACTCAGAAAATCAAGAACCTAGCTACTTTAACCTAATCTGACCTAAATAACAGCAAAGAAAATGAACAACAATTTATTTGCAACAAAATCATGTGAAATAGCTATGCAAACTAAGCAATCATGAACCTGAGCAAGTAACAACAACTGGTATCAACTTCTACAAATGAGAATCTAACACTAATAATTGCATGATGAAGCAAAAACAATGTTTTTGGTTGCAACAAGGACACCTTGGTCCCAGCTCATGGTCCCACAGAGGGAGAGGTGAGATCAGAGGTGCTTGATAGCCTTTTTCTAAAGATATTCTCTGTTATTAACCTATCAAATCAATCTGAACATGAAAATCCTTTTCAATCATCAAAAGAAACCTAAATAACAAAACAAGATTTAAATCTAAATAGCAGATTTTATTCTAAGAATGCAACAAAGACACATAAAAACAAACAAAGGAGGTACTGGGCACTTGAGATGGGCCCAACCCCAAGAGCTATAGCCTCCTAAGGAATATCAGAGCTGGTGCAAAGCTAGATTCATCTTTATCGATCAAGAAAGAACAGTTACATCCCAAAAACTGTCTACAAGAAAAAGCTTGAAAATGTGCTGAAATGCAGAGCTAACCTACTGCCTACAAAATGACTAACTGAAATGAGGCCCCAAGCCTTCTTATTTATACAAATTGAGGACCCCAAAAGTCCTCCTAAACTTTAGGGACTCGGCTGCCAAAACTTGCAGTTAACACAACTTTACTAGCCCTTGCTCTACTGCCCTTGTGATAATCAATTTGGTGGCCCTTGAACTCCGAGCTGATGGTGGAGAATTTGATGTAAGGGCCCATAAATGAAGGCGACACCTTCCTACAAATCCTCTCCCTTGTTATCCCACGAATTTAGCTGCCAAGTGCTCATTAAAACCTTTGCTTTTGTCTCAAAATTAACCAAAAAACTGCACAAAGCACCCATTAGACTTGTTGGCATAATGACTAACCCAATTCACTCTATTAGCATAAAATATAATAAAAAACATGCAATAAACTAATGAAAATGGTGGATTAAGTCGAATTAGGAGGCTGAATGAGCCCATATAATTATCCATTTTTGGGGCTCATCAATTTGCCCACGTAAAATTCTTCTAACAGAGAACCGCCAGCACCTTACCTGTGAGATATAGCCGAGAGCTTCGTCACGTAGCTGGCAGCGTGGGGTCTGCACTCTCAGCCTGCAAGGGGAACAATGAACAACGTTAGCCTGCTGCAGACGGCCAAGGCTAGCAAGATCGTGATCTTACAGGGACGTTCTATGGTGTTGTTTCCTATCTCTGAACCCTCAAGGGTTCAGACCTCACAATCTATATCGCCGATGGATAGGGATAGGTGGTCGGAGGGAGTGTTGTGGGCGCCATGCTAGCGACCAGTTCTAACGTCATGGCCATGGCTATCACAGTCTGTAACACCCCATATGAACTACAACCCTTGATGAGGAGAAGCCCATGCCTATGCAGCTCCATCATAGGGGGGACTTTCAATCATCCTATTTGACGACGGTGTAGCTTTAATACATATCTGATCAGCCTTGGAATTTCATATTTACCTTAACGGGTCTTTTGTTTTTTGTTTTTCATTTTTCATTTTATGTAAATTCCTCAGTAAAATTTTTATGTTGTTATATGTCAATTTTGTATAGTATTTAGGAAGTAGGTTTGAAAGTAGTTATCTTAAGAAAGACAAGCATAATGGTTCACGAGTTTAGATGTATAACACAAAAAATATATCAATTTTAAGAGATTGTAGGAAACCACAATTTCATAGAAGTGAGGCTCTAAATAAAAAAAATTGAATTGAAAAAGAGAGAACACATAAAAATAAAAATATGAAAAATAAGATTCTATTTTATTTCAAAATTACATTAGCAATTAGAACCATAGAATAATATAACATATATGTTAAAGATGATATATTAAGTAAACAATATACGTAATAATATGTTAAAAATATATATGTATTTATAAAACTTAATTTTTACATCTTCACATGTAATTTAAGGGATTCTCAATTATTTATAATGGTTTATTTCACATAAAATCAATATAAAAATAAGAAATATTTTTTTAAATTTTTAAGAATACAATCTAAAATCAACAATATCACTTTCAATTACTAATGATAAAAGTACCTATCAAGAAAGATAATCGATAGAAAGAGATTAACTATTGTTATTAAATGTACACATATACAATGCATTTGTATTTTTGATAATGATAAAAAACAAACACTTTGAAGATTTTGTAATCATTAAAAACAAAGGTAATGATTTATGAAATGTATTTCCGCAATGTGCAAGTAAAAAATGAGGCTACTCCAATATTCCCTCTTGTGTCTATACAAATTTAATGTTTAGTAAAATGATAACAAAATGCTGATGAGAAATGATTAATACAACTAAGCATTGTTTAACTCAGCCTCTATCCGTAAACTATTAAAACTTAAGCTATTATTAAAATTTATTCCACCGTTGTCTATACAAATCTAACTTTTAGTGAATTAACACAAAAACCCAAAAAAAAAGAGCCCATAAGAAATGGGTGATACAACTAAACAGAGGACAAATGGTTTAACTGAAACTCTATCGATAAACTACTTTATAAAATTTAATTTTAACAAGTTCTTCTTTCACAAAAATTCCTTGTTGAGGAGTGCAAGGAGCAATGAGTAAAGCCATGTGCATTGAGGGGGCGGCTGGAACAGTGGCCTCCGAGTGAAGAAGAAGGTAGGGGCTTGAACAGTGCCGTCCGAATGAAGCTGATAACGAAGGAACCAGACAGAACTGTCTAGGGCCATCAGCCAGCTGTCTTTCTCCATTTTCATAAATGATTTGAACGTAATAACATTGCTGGTGGTTTTATTCCCGGGTTTGTCTCCTATCTTTCACTGTGCATAGTCTTGTCGGAGTGTAAGTTCTCTTCCTTGAGTGCTGACCCTTGCTGGGTGCTACCTGTTGATTTTGGGATTCTCCTTTTATTGTTGACTGGATACTGGGTGTGGAATAGTACCCTGGCTGTTCTGGTTGGAGAGGGATTGCTTTTTCTTTTAGATAACTATGTCCTTTATAGCGAACGTGTCCATACTCTTGAGGTGCTTCACATCTCCTTATTAGTTCTGTGGGTGGAACACTTTAGCCCTTAGTGTGGGAAAACAAATGCCTTTTGAGAAAGAGATTCTAGCTGGGGATCTAGTTGAGACTGCACCTGGGTCTGAGGGACAATTGGAACATAAGGATCTCAAAATATTGTGGAACAAGTAGTTAAACTCATTCATTATTTCCCGACCTTTCAATTACAATGGATGCAGATGTTGTTTTAGATTGTGGAGTGTCCTTGGTTATTGGTGGTGTTGTTGTTGCCAACTCGAGTGAACATAGTTGGTTGAGGGACTTCACTAGTTATTTTCACGGACTTCGGACACTGGTGCACGAGCAGATTTTCGATGTTGGGATGAGGGTGCCCGGCTCGTGGAGTTTCAAGGGGACCCTTTTCTGGCATTCACCTACTAATTTCCAATCAATTTTCTTACATTTATGGTGGTTGGTGTGTGGGGGATTGGTTCTATATCTCGGGTGTTGTCTTTTGGCGGTGACTCTTTACTGCTCTCACATTCTCACTCTTCCCTTGGTTCTCGGCCACTGGGCTTTAGGTGGGATATTTCTCTCTATTATAGTCTAGGTGTCTTAGGCATTTTTGGATATTCTTGGGATTATCCATTGTCCTCATATACGTCGATCAACCCCAGGGATTTTTGTTCTCTTCGCTTTCCCTTAGTGGGTCTTACGCAACTCCAGGATCGCTTGTATCACGCGGATAGATATGATATGCTTACATCCTTGCAAGTATCATGCATATAGATCATCATGCGGATAGATCTGATATGCTTACATCCTTGCAAGTATCATGCATATAGATCTGATATACTTACATCCTTGCAACACTCATTGAGTGTCCCAATTTATGTTTATTTCCCTTTTGGGTCACCGCAAAGGTTGGTGTGATTGCCATTCATCCATTTATGGACCTTCTTGTTATGCATATAGGCTAGTGCTGAGGTGGCACCATTTGCACTGTTGTCTACCTTTGGATATTATAATTGTTAATTATGCAGATGTTACTGCTCGAGGTGGTAGGGATGGATGAGATCATTTCCATCCTCGACATTGATGTTTGGGCGCAGGAGACCTTAGTCAATGCCAAGTTGGAGGCGGAAAGAATTCACTGGTAGGGCACTCACGAGCGGGTGACACATTCACTTTCACATACCATGCATGAGGGGAACAGGTCACCGTCGATCTGCCACTTGACCTCGGCGCAACAATTTGTTCCTAGGTGTCAATACTGAACATTGGAGGCATGAAGGTGGTAGACACAAAAATGTAAAATGTGCGAAGATGTCCAAGCTATTAAGCTTCGACCACAACGTATTGTCGAATTGGGTGGTTATCTTACAGAAAAGGTCTCTAGTCAAACGCTGGTTATTTATTGTGTTAGGGATATGGAATTGATGGAGTGTGTTTCAACATAATGGACCACCATTCTAGGATATATGCCTAAGGTCAACAAAATTTTAGATCAATGGTTTAGTGTCCATCTCTCGCATAAGGAGGATGCAGATCAAATTCTAGCCATGTCGTGGATTCAAGGTCGCGGTATCCTACAACTTAATTAGTGGTATGTTGGATTTAACCCACTCCAGGATACCCCTCAAAACAACCTCATTTGGGTCAAGCTTCTTGACCTTTTGCTTGAATATTGGACCAGGCGTGCACTAATGGAGATTGGGAATGTGGTTGGACACTTCATTTACATTGACCCTGAGATACTTTGGGTTCATGACAAGAGAGTTACATGGATTCTGGTGGAGGTGAATTACTCTAGGGGCTTGCTGGGTTGCATTCAGCTAGAATGAAACTCATTCTGTACTAGCCATCAGATTGATTATTGGGGTATCCCTTTTCGCTTCTTATTATACCATCATACGGGCCATCTATTGGAGATATTCCCACAACACTTTAGGGGTGGACACTAGCCTCAGCGAAATGGAGATCAGGGATAACCAACACAAAACTTATCTGATTCTCACACTCTTCTCAAGTTGGATAGAGGTAACCATTCATCCTTCGATGATCCTATTTCTGATGATGTTTTTTATTTCTTTATCCCTATAGTCACTAAACCATTGGTTCAGAGCATCTCATCTAATTCGGACCCGGGGGGAAACAAAACCATGTACAAGATTACCCCGTCATATTGCAACTTTTCTCCTTGAACCCTCGCATAATTCAGCTTTTGACCTGAGCCCCACTATGCTAAACTCTATTCAGGTCACCCCCAACCCTATTCGCTCCTCATCTTCTTCACCCCTTTCCCCACAACCCCTTCTTCTCTCCCTCGCTCCCTCATGTCCACACAATTCGATGGATAGTGACCTAAGTTTCCTAATGCTCAGCCCATTGATGGAACTTTCTACACTTACTGTCCATAATGCCAAACCTCTCGCAACCTCTTTGGTCATTAGTCTAGATTTGGCCAGAAACATCACCACCTGAAACCGTGGAGGAAAGGGAAGTAGAGAAGTCTATGACAGATCATTGGGGAAGCACCTATTTCATGATTTTGATGGCCTATTTGATATTATGGTACTGAATATCTCTTCATCCAGGGCTCTTAGAGAACAAAGTCCCCCTGTGATTGAAAAGTGACCTTGATTATCTCATTGAATCTGCGCGTACTTAGGGACACCACCAAAATGTTGTCCCTACGACATCTTATACAAATTGTTTTCCATGCCATTCTGCTTATCCAAGAGACCATGGTTGATGATGACCGATCCCTCGCATGTTTTCGCTCCATTTGCCCACACTGGTGCATGGTGGCCACTAACTTCATGGGCCTATCGAGGGGCTCTACTACTCTATGGGACCCATTCTGGGCCAACCTGAAAGCCCATCATTTCTTTGGAGGGATATTACTCTTGGGTCACCTTCACGGCATGACTCAGAACCTTCATATCCGGAATTTATATGCTCCTTATGATGTCAAACTCTACTTTTGGAATCAGGTGAATATTTCAAACATACTTAAGATTGCCTTGATGATTATTGCAGGTGATTACAATGTTGTCCTATCCTGGGACGAATGTTTGGGGCCAGATTGTCACCCTGACCCTCTATCTGAGAACCTATGCACACTATTTGATGACAATCACCTTGTGGACATAAAAACCCACACCCATCTTGCCTACGTGGCATAACGGTATAGGTGGTGAGGTGTATATTGGAAAGATATTGGTTTAATTCATTATTAACCAAAATTTATTTGAGGTCATGGGGAACCTATGCTCAAGGGTGGAGTAGGTATTTATATTGGACCACTGGCCTATTGTACTCCAATGGAGGGAGGAATCGGTGAGAAAGAGTATTCCTTTCAAGATCAATTGAACATGGCTTGAAGACATTGACTTTAACGAAATGGTGATCACAATATGGAAATCTTTCTTGACCCGTTTAGGCACCACTGTTATGAGTCATATTAGTGTGAAATTAAAGGAATTGAAGAGCTAGATCAAGGTATGGGAGAGCAGAAAAAAGGTGGAGATATAGCAGGAGTTGAAAATGGTGATGGAAGAAATTCAAGAGATAGGAGAAAGCATAGCCATTACACCCTGCATTGTATGCACCATTGAAAGACTGAAACATGTGGAGGGAAGGAAAAACGCATCTTACTAATCTAGGAGAAAACATGAATACTTAAAAGTTGAGCCATGTGGATACAGTAGGGTGGCCACAACACAAATTTTTTCCATCACTATGCATGTCATAGGCAGAACATCAATGCTATATGGCGTCTTCGAGGAGATGATGGAAATTACAAGATAATTGATGAAGAGATACAAAGGGAGGTTGTATGTTATTTTGCAAACATATTCTCAGATAGGGAGGGAACCATATTCAATATCAACTTTGGGCGTCTCAGGGATACCCGAGAATGTTTGATAGAGAAGCAAATGAATTACTCTATAAGCTAGTTACCATGGATGAGATACACTCTGTATTGAAATCCTTCATCAAGGAAACATACACTGGCCCAGACGGGTGGATGATTGAGGTATTCTTACTTTTTTTTGAATTGATGGGACAAGAACTCTTAGATATGGTTGAATAATCTCGGTGTTATGAGATATATTTTTGGAGCTATAAAATCAACCTTTATCGCTCTCATACCAAAGGTATTAGAATCAAACACTTTCTCTTACCTCATGTCGATTTTCTTATGAAACATCATATAAAAGCTCATATCCAAGGTTATAGCTCAAAGAATAAAAGAGATATTATCAATCCATATCTCTAGAGAACAATTTGGTTTTGTATATCAAAGATCAATTCATGATTCTATTGCTATTTCCCAAGAATGCATTCACACTATACACACTAAAAAAATAGAAGTAGGTGTCATGAAGATTGATATAAGGAGGACATATGACTGTATGAATTGGGCTTTTCTCTTGATTATCCTCCTAAATATTGATGTAAGGAGGACATATTATTGTGTGGATTGGGCTTTTCTGTGGATTATTCTCCTAAAGCTTGGATTGAAGATATACAACATGGAATGGATCATGGCATGTGTTAAAGATGTATGGATTTCTATCCTACTAAACGAGTTCCCAATTGATTTATGTGGTGCAGGAAGATGATTAGGACAAGGATGTTCATTATCCTCACTTATTTTCATCTTGATTATGAATGGTATGAGCAAGAATTCTTCCCAGGCAAAGGAATTGGGGAATTTCAGGGGAGCGCAGATGACTCATGAGGTTAGTAGCACTCACCTTTTTTTCGTTGATGATATTATTACATTTGGCATTATCTCTGGGACACAGTGGGAGGACCTCCGCAGTATATTCATCTGATTCAGTGAGGCTTTTGGGCTCAATACAAATGGTATGAAATATTTCCTTATTTATTCAACTGGTGACGTCGGTAAGATACAAAACATCGTGACCATTTTTCGGGTGGGCATAAGGCAATTACAAGAGGGTTTCGCCTATTTAGGCTTCACATTGAAGCCTTATGGGTATTGATTGGAGGACTCCACATGGTTGATAAAGAAATTTGACAGGAAGCTCAGAGCATGGGCCTATCAGTGACTTACTTTGGGTGGGCAATACATCCTTATCCAATCTATCGTGCAACAGCTTACCACATATTGAATGCCTTTGTTTATTATTCTGGCTCATCATTTGTCTAAGATTAGATCTATTATGGCTCAATTCTTATGGTCTGGTGTAGGGAGAGAAAATAAATACCACTTGATCACGTGGGATACCAATGCAAAGCCAAAATAGTTTGGAGCCTTGGGGATATTGCACACTGCGGCTTTTGGAAGATCTCTATTTATTAAATCACTGTGGTGTGCCTTATTCAGACAAGGTATTTGGGCATAGATTATCTCAACAAAATACCATTTACACTAACCGATTCAACAATGGATTAAGCTACAAGAAATAGGAATTAAAAGGGGCTTAGACATATGGAGAGGCTTTCGAAATGTAAAAGAATGGTTCATGCACATAATCTAGTGTTCATTTGGAAATGATCAAGCACTTACAATTTGGACTGAATTGATTGTTGGCGTACCAGATTCAATCACACTAACAACAAAAAAAAATGAGGCTTTGCATCGAAGGGGACTTCTAATGATATATCAGGCCATTGATGGGTGGAATGACATTCATCCTGTCTCAAGATCTGCATCACAAAATTGGATTGATAGGACCACATTCATAGAAATGGGATTTGTACATTAATGCCCTCAAAGTTGTCAGCCTTTGTCGGAATGAGAGAAGAGAGTACTCGATTTGGAATGGAAAATAGAAGAAGGGATCTGGTATGGTTACTGAAAATTATTTTCAGATTATCAGTGATGCACAAGAATCCACATTGATGAGTTGGTGCATGGCATTGTGGAGATTGAAAGCCCCACTAAAAATTACACTGTTCTACTGGCTGGCATGGAAAAACAACATTTTGACTTGGGACAATCTATGTAGGAGAGGCTTGCAGGGTCCGGGGAGGTGTTCTCTTTGTGGTGAGAAACAAGAAACAATTTCACATCTCTTCTTCCTTTATAGATTTGCATCTGGTATATGGGATGTCATATTTGCTTACTTTAAAATTATTATCGGGCATTTCATCACTTTGGAACAGTGCCTTCGATGGGCGCTGGGTAGGAGGGGCACACACTGTTATATCCCCTTATTTTCATTTGGGAAATATGAAAGGCAAGGAACCCTCTTATTTTCACAGGGAAACATCCTAGCGCTCCCAACATTTTCTCCAAGATCATTGCTTGGACAGAGTGGATCGACCCTCGAGAGAAGAATCACAAAGATATGATCAGGAGGCATTTGAGCACGGGGATCATATTGCTTGCTGGTTTTTTTATGTAACGACACAAAGGGCGCAATGTGGTTTTGGTACCTGGATTACTGAACACACTCACTACAAGCTACATTGGTATGGAGGCTTGGGATCCAATACTAGGGCATAATTGGTGGCATTATGTGGCCTGCTATAATTTTCCATGGAGAAACAAATTCATAGCATCCATGTATATGGGGATTCCATGACTATTATTCAGGGCATCTCGGGCACTACATCATTTGATCCCCAAATCTCAAGGGCTGGCAGGAGAGAGTGAATGCACTCATTAAGTCTTTCACAAATTTCAATATCCACCACATGTACAAGGAAAAAAAGTCACTACTCACCTTATCCAAACCAGCGCTGGAAAATATAAAAGCCTTCATACATTTCACCTTTTTCTCTAATGGTGCACCCAATGTGAAGTGATGTATCACACTTCCATAATTTGTTGATAATAATTTTGTTTTCGATACACTGTCGAGGACTGTGTTAATTTTGTCATTTTGAATATTATCATATTTTTGTACATGAGAGAACAAGACAATCACTCTTTACACTACTACTTTGCCACAATGTTTATATTTATATTTAAAATCGATGATATTATGTGGTTGTATATAAAAACAAATGTTATGGTTAATTTTGTCATTTTGAATATTGTCATTTTTTTTACATGAAACAACAAGACAATCACTCTTTACACTACTACTTTGCCACTATGTTTATATTTATATTTAGGATTGATGATATTATATGGTTGTATATCCAAATAAAAATAGTTATATGAATATATAACTGGTATTTTATAATTTAATGAAATCCAGTCCCTATTTTTCATCTAAAAAAACTGCTTATTAAAATTTAAGTGCTATTCATTAAAATTTATGAAAATTATTGTTTGAAAATTGGTTCACCAGTCAATTTGGACGATTCAAAATTCCATTTTGCCGTGGAATACGTTCAAAAATAAATAATAATAAAAAAAAAAAATTGTGGGGTCCAAATTCCAGGCCTGGCCCCGAACCATCTACCATGCCATCTTTAACGTCCCCAGAATCTGCTCTCCAACGGTCAAGTGCGTCGTGACGTGTACGCCTGGGCACAGCAACCTAGATTCCCATATTAACACAAGTACGTTTAGTTTTCGATCGCACGATACCATACAAGGAGGTCACCTCATTCATAATTCTGAGTATAAATTAGGGTTTTATGTGCGCAAAAAATAGCGACGCATAAAGCTTTTTAAGTATTTATACGTTAAGCTAGAACTGACTTGCGCGATAAAATTTGGTCTCTGTTTACGAAGAAGGAAAACAGTGTGGAGTGCGAGGGCTATGGTCCGTGACGTGCGGAGGTTTGAGGTCTGCTTTCATAAGTTCTAAGGTCTAATCCCGCGATTCTGTATGCTTGAGAGTTATTCCAAATGCTATTTATTATTTATTCAGTTTCCAGCATTTCTGTTGTGTATTGAGTTGTAGTTTCGGATCATCCATACAATTCCAGGCAGCGTTTCTGCATTCTGAAATAAAACTGCACAACACTGGAGCTAACGGTTTCCGAAAGATAATCTAGACACGAGCGCTACCATTCCAATTGAGATGGTGTTTGGCGACTTTGAGTTGCAATCCATATATTCTTTTCATCATCGTCGCAGGTGTTGGAGTGTAAATTCAAACACATGGACGCTGCACTCACAATGACCACCAAACGTTCATGACACCTCTTCCATGGCTGATTTATCTTGCTTCATAGGCACCTAATGGAGCTCAACGCAGATTTATGCATTCTGTAGGAAGAGATGATGGGTCATACATTCTTAGTTATACTTGTGATCATGGCCAAGACCATCTTAATTATATTTCAATCAGTCATTAACATTTCCATTAAAATTAATACCCAATCTTTATAAATTGAAGATAATTTACATTTATAGGTATATATTTATAAAAGTAACCCTTAGATGTATTAGATGCATATACTTGGTGAAATAAATAGGTTTGGTCCCAAACACATAAAAATAATACTGGATCCATTTAGACCACTTTAAAATGTAAATTATAAGATAACATAAAAGAGAAAAAGATAATGTGCTTATTTTCAATGTAAAAACAAAACAGAAAATGAAATAACTACTATGGAAACAACCCCATCACTCCCCACGCATTCGAGATAGAGGATCAGCATTTTATTTTTGGTTTGCCAAACTTCTCCCTATATCAAGGATTAAGCGTGTGAGATGACCCATCACTTTATGGTTTCTCTCAATTGCCCAAATATTTAAGATCTATTGGATAATAATATCAGTATAAATTTTAAGTGTTAATTTGTAAGAGTGTAAAATATAAAGCGTTATTTTTGAGGGTTTAATAAATTGTATTTTTAAATGCTAAATAAAATATATAAAAAACAAAATAACAACATTTTAATTATAAGATTCTTTTTTTTATGATATATACATCATTTTTTTAAAAATAATTTACACTAAAATATTTTATATATATATAGTTTTTTTATTATTGATATGTTTTTCAAATTTATGTCAATATTAGTTCTTATTAGAAATATTTTATTGATAAAAGTACATTGAATATTTTCTTATATACAACATTAAATGTTTATTTTAATAATTTTTTTATATATGAAATTTTATATTCACATATTTAATTAACTACACTTTCAGATACTTTATTTAAATTTTTTATTGAAATATTTTTAAAAATATTAATTTTAATTTCTTTTAATTATAACCAATATTATTTTTCTATTTAAAACATAATTTGTTTGTTTAATATTAAATTTTTAAAAACCTTTTCATAAAATTGATTTTGTTAATTAATCTGCTCCTTGTTTTATTTTCAATTAAGATATTATTTCTTTGAGATGCTACTCAGATTATGAACAAAAAAATATTAATATTTTAAAAAAATCCATCAATTGATTATGGCATGTGGGTGCTCAACCTTTATGTCATCGGTTAAAAAACATTGCAGAGATGGGTGGGAGCTATGGATCGTAGCTGCAGATGGATGGTAGATTCAGTGAGCATCAGTGGAAACGGATGGATTGATGGATTGAATTTGATTTATGGCCAACTGTAAGATTTTTGAGATACACTGATCTAGATCTGCAAAATAATAAACAAGCTTGCAAGAGAAGGAAGGAAGCGAGCAAGAATTGAGAAAAGAATGAAAAATTATTATTGATTCTACAATATTAGTTTTAGAATAAATACATAAAAGCAACTAAGTTAAGCTTAGTTGTACATGCAATAACTAAAGCTAACTAAAGCTAAGTGTTCTTTATCTTATGTTAATGTGTACATGTGCCACATGCAAGCAATAAGTTAACTGGAGCTAATCTAGGTGCATGTACACCAACACAGCTAGTCTAAGTGCATGTACACCAACACATCTAGTCTAAGTGCATGTACACCAACACCCCCCCTTAAGCATAACTTAGGTGAGTGTGATGCAAAATGAATGAGTCCGGGCAACACGGCCATTTTAGGTACCCATATACAATCCATAAAAAAGTAGGAAAGAGGGAAAACCCATTGGGAAGAAAACCCCCCCTCAAAAGATAATGCAAAAGTAGAAAAAAGACAACTGCTAGGCAGTCGTGTCCTTCACTTCTCGCATGGTGGGTCGATTCTCCGGAGCATCAATAGTGCACCATAAACCCACTCGCACTAAAGTTTCAACGATCGAGTAATTTCTTGAGTTGTCTGCATCTGTGTTTACAACAATCCCCTGCATTAACATTAACATTTCACTGCTGCTATCATTACAATTACATGCCATGGACACCCACTTTGACAACGTGAGTTTGCCTTCAAACATCTTATCGGTGGGTTTCTTCTCTGTTATCACCTCCAAAATTAGAATTCCATAGCTATACACATCCCCTTTCGTCCCTACTCTGCCTTCTCCTCCATACTCAGGGGCCATATAGTCGATGGATCCTTTCAACGCCGAAGTGGAAGTAGATGCCACGTCAGATTGGCTGAACATTCGTGCCAACCCGAAATCCGAGAGATGAGCTGTCATGTCCTCATCCAATAGCACGTTCTGGGGTTTCACATCACAGTGCACAATAGGCGAGCAATTGTCATGATGCAGATACGATAACCCGTGCGCAACATCCAACAGAATGCGTAACCGCGTCTCCATACTGAGCTTACCACTCTCGGCTCCGTGGAGATGGTCGTCCAGATTTCTGTTGGGCATGAATTCCAACACCAAAGCCTTCACGTCGGCAGTTGAGCACGCCGTTATGATTTTCACTAGATTCCGATGTCAGACTTTGCCTAACGTTCTGCATTCTCTGTTGAAGCTCGTCTCCGCTCCTTCACTGTCTAGGCCCGCGAACACCTTAATGGCAACGGTCTCGCCTCCTGCTAAAGTTCCCCTGTAAACCGATCCGTAGCTTCCCACTCCGAGGAGATTCCCAAGACTGAAACCTTCTGTAAACCGATCCGTAGCTTCCCACTCCGAGGAGATTCCCAAGACTGAAACCTTCTGTCGCCCTGCGCAGTTCTTCTCATGAGGTTTTCCTATGGGTGATCAAATCTAGAGGTCTGGACATGGACTTGGATGCTTGCTCTTTGAAAATCCAAAATAGAAGCCCAATACAAAAAAGCCCACAGGTACCCATTACAGAAGCAATCGATACTATTATTATTGTCTTCTTCTTCTTCTTGGTAGAATACGGCTTGTTCAGCAAGCAATCTGGTAAGCCAAAACATTTCCCACAGAGTCCAAGATTTCCTATAAACGTCGTATTGTTCAGGTTTCTGAACGTGCCCGTACATGGAACAGGGCTAGATAAATCATTATAGGAGAAATTCAAGAGCTGAAGCAGTCCGAGTTTGGATACAGAGTCGGGAACTGGCCCTGTTATTTTGTTGTGAGACAGATCTATGAACTGAACCAGCGAGAGCTGGTCACCGATCGATGACGGAATAGAGCCTGTGAGACGATTAAAAGAGAGATTGAGGTACACCACGCTAACCCATTGCGTCATTTGGGGAGGGACATGCCCCGATAGCTTGTTATTCGAAAGGTCTATGTTCCGCATGGGCATGGATGGCGCCATAGCTAAGAGTGCTTGCGGATCTTCCGCAAACAGAGGGATAGGGGCAGGATCATCAAGGATATCACTCATGCTGTGCCATTTTTGTGTTGAAGGTGGTCGAGAATCTTCTGAACTACGTGCAGAAGTATGATCTCGATGTTCAACAACTGGTGGTCTAACAGGGGTCACAGGAAGAGACTCATCGTGCCAAATCCTACTTTCTTCATTTGCATGCGTAAGTAGTAAAATAGAATCTGATTGAGGAACAAAATCAGAAAATGTATACAGACGAGATTGATCATTTACCTTGCCAGATGCAATCTTCAAATTGGTTTGCATGTCATAAATTCTCACGGAATCTGGGGTAAATTCCACTTTCCTTCCGCTGCCTGTGTGTGTCATCTGATACACTGAGAGAAGATTCATAGAAAGCCTTGGAATATGCAAGACATTTTCAAAACTTCCATCTTCGAATTGCACTCTTCCTTGTCCAGTTGCTGCAACTGCAGAATTATCCCCCATGAGAATGGGAGGACCTGAGTATGCATGTAGAGAAGAAAAGGATTTCTTTGAAGAAGCCATATGATGTGAAGCTCCTGAATCGATGATCCATTCTTGTGGTCCAGAATGAAGAGCAATCAAAGCATGCCCGTTACCTCTTGGATTTGGTGCTTTTTCTCCAGACTTCTTCTTAGCATTCTCAGGAATGTGGTCTCCAAGATTGTGTTGCTGGAGTGTCTGCGCCATAAGATCTATAGTCTTCTTCATGCATGCAGATTCAGGATGAAAAACATGGTGGCAATAATTGCACATTGATTTCCCTTTCATTCCTTTCCTTTCCTTTGAGCCAGATGATCCATCAGGGGGTTTGGGATGTCCTCCCTTTCTTGGATCAGGATCCTTCTACCATTTTCCTTTCTGATGGTCTTTGGAATTTGCCTTTCCTTTTGCATGCACAGTAAGTGCATGCGCTTTGGAATTTTTAAGTGTGCCCATTTTGATGAGCTTATCTTGCTCATGCATCAAAGACTGAATAAAAGAATCCAGTGAGGGAATCTTCCAAGCTGCACCAGTTGCAGATCTGACTGTGTGGAATGTAGAGACGAATACTGCATACTCTGGACCAAGTTTTGATAAAGTGGAAAGTCAACTGATTTTCTTACTTGGATTTGTCGATCCCGCATCCTTTCAGCTGAACCAAAAAGGCTTTATATCTTGTGAAAAAATCTTGAATGTTCTTGAAGTTTCTCGGATCTAATGAGTTTAACTCGTTTTTGAGAATGTGACCTTGCATTTCATCTTGTTTTCCAAACAATCCTTCCAAAATTTTCCATACTTCATTTGGAGTTGAACATGATTCAACATGAAATAGCAGTTCCGGAGAAATAGATAAACATAGGATGCCAAAGGCCTCGTCCATGCGATTGAAATATCTTGTTTTCTCCATTGCCGATGTTGGTTCAACTTCCGTTTCCATGGTTATTCGAAATAAGCCTCTACTTCTGAGATGAAGTTGAATCTTTGGCTTCCATTCGAAATAATTATATGGAGTGAGAATTTCCGATTGTGGAAACTCCAATTTAGACTCCATTCTTTGTTGTTGCTTCAACCTTCTGAACCTGCAAATAAAATTGCTTGTGCACTGATTACAAATCCCTAATGCTCTGATACCATGTAAGATTTTTGAGATACACTGATCTAGATCTGCAAAACAATAAACAAGCTTGCAAGAGAAGGAAGGAAGCGAGCAAGAATTGAGAAAACAATGAAAAATTATTATTGATTCTACAATATTAGTTTTAGAATAAATACATAAAATCAACTAAGTTAAGCTTAGTTGTACATGCAATAACTAAAGCTAACTAAAGCTAAGTGTTCTTTATCTTATGTTAATGTGTACATGTGCCACATGCAAGCAATAAGTTAACTGGAGCTAATCTAGGTGCATGTACACCAACACAGCTAGTCTAAGTGCATGTACACCAACACCAACAGATAGATACCGGTACCTATACATATACCCGATACTTCGATTTACTTTCTACACTTAAACTCTAACTAGACTGCTCTATACCCCTCTCTCTCTCTTGAACTCGGTTGGAGATGCTGGAAACAATTTCGATCGTAGGTGGAAAGAACGACCTTTAAGTACTCACTCGACTGAGGAAGTGATTTTGCAGGATATATTGATAGGAATAGAATATTAATGTTAAGCAAGGTTATGAGATAAATGGAGGTAGTGCATGATTTGTTTATACAGTCGGTATCTATTGATCTCTTTTCTGGTTAAGAAAATGTTTTCACTTTCCAGGACTTTATTGAGGTTTTTTTTCACATTTTGATAGAGGTTGTACTCCTCTTTTCATTCATTTACATATTTAAAATAACCGAATATATTCAAATACAATCATTAAACACTTTCACGTGTGACTGGATAAGGAGTTTCAAAAAGGAAAATAAAATACTAATATAATGATTCATTATATGATATATATTTATTCATGCATCAGAGAGATGATCAATATGTTGACGAAGCTCTAAAATGATTCCATGTGTTAAGACTCATAACCAAGTTTTCATTGCTCATTTAAAATTTTAGAACCATGTGTGCACACCTGAAAATAATGCAAATAGACGAGCCCCAACCCCAAACCCAACCAGAGTTAGAAGGTGTCCGTTACTCTCGTGACAAATTTTAAGGTATAGTCATGGGAACTAAATTCAAAACTTTTGAATTTCTTCTATTTTTTCACAAATTTAAATAAATGAGATCATTGTTTTCTTGTCATCAAGAAAATTCTAACGATAAAAAAATCACCTCAATCTGACTTACGAATCGAAAGTTACGACCCTTTGAAGATAAACCAATTATGCCCCGCCTTGTCATCATGACCTCCACATGGCAGCCTCCATTGACAGGTCCACATTGCGGACACATGTTCCAAGGAGGGTCAAGGTTGGGCCTTCCTTTGCCCAAACACATTTTAATTTTTAACATTTGGGTCCAACCCATGACCTAAGCTAGGTTGGGGTCCACCCGGCTCTCCTTGGCACCAAAATAAAAGGGGCTAGAGTTGGTCCAAACCTTGACCTCCTGACCCCCCCAACCCCTAACCTATGGGTTTCAAAGAGCCAAATCAACCTATCAGAAGTGAGGCCTTTTAGCCGACCTTCTAACCTCCGACTTGGTCAAACTACTGAACTAGAGTATAATTTTCAACTTAAAATTTGGTTAGTTTTCGAGTGCTTTAATAGAGAGGTATTTTTTCTAACTTAGCAAGATTTTCAAGCATTTATTCCAATACCTAATGTTCATTTTACTGATAAGAAATTTACTGTTTAGAAATAATTAATTATATGCAAAATAATGAATCCACACCACTTTCAAGTACATTCCTTTACAAAATTATAGAGAGTCACAGCAGCTCATTAACATAGAAGAACTTGCTTTCTTTAGCTCAAGAGCCTGATCAACAAATGAAATAAGTGATCAAGTCTCAGAAACTATAAGGGATGGAAACAATGCCTCCTTCCCTTTAATCAAGAATGTACCAACCATCATGCAACAAATCTACTAAAACCTATACAACAAATTGAACATGCAATCAAACACCACATTACAAATAATTCCACACTATCCATTAAAATTGTTGAGCAGTCATTATACCAATGCAACCCAACACCCTTATGATGAAATAACACCTACATCCATGATATTAGTGTAACACCATGCATCTCATGTATTTTTGCTTTCACATCCTCACGTAACTTGAAATTTACACAATAAACATGCATGTCTTTTAATTAGACAAAATCATATCACTGCAATAAAAAAGATTTCACGTTGGTTATTTTATGAACATAACCATTGCATCCACATGTTATCCCAACACCTTGTACACAATTAAAACAACATATTGGTTAATCATGAACCATGCCATCAATGAACATTAATTTCAAACTGTCAGGCCAGGAGTAACTCCAGAAAAACTGATACATGTATTCCATTAGGTAGTTATTTGTTATATACATGAATGTGACCGCTCAGTTCATCTTCTTGATGACTGTTCACATTCAAATTCTCCCAATCGTAGAGGATTAGGTGTCAACATTCCCCCCCCCTTAATTTGAAGGGATGTTGGTGAGTCCAAGCATCGGTCTGAATCTTTCAAGCTTTTCTCTTCCAAGCGCTTTGGTGAAGATGTCTGCAATTTGCTCATTTATGGAACAATGATGGAGATGGATTGTTTTGGCCTCAACATGATGTCAGATCAGATGATATTTAGTATTGATGTGCTTTGTACGATCATGGAACTTTGGGTTCTTGGCCAACTTTATTGCAGAGGTGTTGTCAATCATGAGTGGAGTTGATTATACTTGTTTTACCTGCAAATATTCAAGAATTTTCCTGAGCCACACAATTTCTTTCGTTGCTTTAGCTGCTACCACGGATTCTGCTTCTGTTGTGGAATCTATTGGAACTGATTGTTTGCGTGATCTCTAGGAGACAACTCCTGATCCAATACTCATAGCATATCCTGAAGTAGATACTCCAGTTTCTTTGTCTCCATTGAAGTTTGACTCAGAGTATCCAATCAAGCTGAAGTCGTCCACCTGTGTATACTTGATTTCCAAGGTCTTGAGTTCCCTTCAAGTACCTTAGAACTCTTTTTGCAGCAGACCAATGTCCCTCACAAGGCTTTTGCATAAACCTAGAGAGGATTCCAACAACAAATGAAATGTTTGGTCTGGTAGTAGTGAGGTAGATGAGACTTCCTACAAGTTGTCTATACTTTGTTGCATCCTCAAATTCCTTTCCTTCAATAGATGTGAGCTTTAAGTTTTGTTCCATTGGAGTAGAAAGAGGATTGGATTCTGTCATGCCAAATCTGTTTAACAAATCTCCAATGTATTTCTTTTGAGAAAGAAATATGGATTTTGGATGTTGGGTTACTTCAATGCCAAGATAGTAATGAACATAGCCCAAATCAATTATTTCAAAACTTTTTCCTAATTCTTTCTTTATGGATGCAATATAGCTTTCATTGTTCCCTTTCATTAAAAGAACATCTACATATACCACAAGATATACAACTGTTTTGCCAACTTTCTTGACAAATAAAGTTGCATCATCAAGATCAAAATGATTGAAGTTGAGCTTCAGAAGATGCTCAGTTAGTTTTTCATACCAGGCTCATGGTGCTTGTTTGAGGCCATACAAGGACTTCACAAGTTTGCATAATTTATGTTCATGTCCTTTCACAGCAAATCCTTCAGGCTGGGACACAAAAACATTTTCTTTAGATCTCCATTCAAGAAGGCAGTTTTTACATCCATTTGATGGACTTTCCAACCGTTCTGAGCTGCTAGTGCAAAGAGTGTCCGGATGGTGGCCCATTTTGCTGTGGGAGAAAAAGTTTCCTCATAATCGACCCCTTCCTTCTGTGCAAAACCTTTTGCCACAAGCCTAGCTTTGTGCTTGTCAAGTGAGCCATCAGCTTTGTACTTGTTCTTGTAGACCCACTTGCAGCCAATTGGTTTGGTTCCAAATGGAGGATCAACCAGCTTCCAAGTGTCGTTCTTATGAGGGCATCATACTCCTTTTGCATCGCTTCTTTCCATTCATCATGAGAAGCAACTTCTTTAAAGGAAGTTGGTTCAAAATCTGTAGACAAGTTCAATTCACAATCATAAGAAACATCCATATCAACAGGTGAATTAGAGTCATCTACATCACCTCCATTTTTCGGTTTGAATTTCTGGTTCCTGTTTTTCCAATTTCATCAGATGAACACTTTCAAGTGTCTTTGTCAGCCACTTTGGGGGACCTTTCTGAGATGGTCCAGGCTGCTCTGTTGATTGAGTTGGGAGTGAATCAAGATTGAGTCTCCCAATTCTATCAATTACATCACTTAAAGCATCATCCGTTGTTGGAGTTTCAGTCGGGGGAGAGTATTCTTCAGAAGAAGATTCCACACGTTGATCTAGTATAGGAATCCCCCCTTCAAGATGTGGAATCGGATTTTCAAATTCTTGAAATGATTTCGTTTTTGCGAATCTATCCAAGCAATCAAGTTGTCGCTCAACAACATTGTCAGATTTGGATGATTCAAGAAAAAATACATCTCTAGATATAACAAACTTTTTATTTTCTTCATCATAGAGGCGGTATGCTTTGGAGGTATTTGAATACCCCAAGAAAATACACTTACGACTTCTAGCACCAAGTTTGTTTCTATGTACCTTGGTATCAAAGCATAACAGGTGGAACCAAAAATCCTGAGATGTTTGACCGAAGGAACATGTCCATACCACAATTCATAAGGAGTCTTGTTTCTTATAGCACTAGATGGACATCTATTCTTTATATATGCAGCACATAGAACAGCATCAGCCCAAAACATTATCTTTACATTTTTTTAAAAAAGCATGGATCGTACCATATTCAAAATTGTTCTATTCATTCTTTCAGCTACACCATTCTGTTGGGGATTATAAGGCACAGTTGTTTGATGTTTAATCCCATGTTGGCGAAGATATTGTTCAAATTCATTTGATGTATATTCTTTTCCATTATCAGTGCGAATAGACCCAATATGAGATTGTGCATCATTTTCAATCCATTTATGAAAAATTCTTGAATGTTAGGAAAGCATCAGATTTGTTCTTCAATAAATAAACCCAACACATTCTGGTGTAGTCATCAATAAATGTCATGATATATTTATTTCCATTTGCAGAAGAAACAGGCATTGGACCACATAAATCTGAATGAATAAGTTCAAGCTTCCTATGTGCTCTTGAATGTGAATCATGAAAAGACTGTTTGCTATGCTTTCCTAGAAGCAAGCATCAATAATTAGCCTTAAGTTTTCTAGGAATTGTAGGCAAACCAGCAACACCATTTTTCTTCAATAAACGGAGACTGTCATAGTTTAAATGTCCAAATCTAGCATGCCATAATAAACTTGATGAAGTGTACCTTCTTCATGATGAGAAATATATGAGAAATGTTGTTTATGAGCAGATGTTCCTTGCAGTTTGAGAAGTCTTTCTTCTTCTATTCCCCTCATGACAAGTGAGTGATCAGATGATTTTCTCACCTCAAGCTTGCCATCAAACATATGAATGGAGTGACCTTGCTGGCGGATTTGGACCAAGGACAACAAGTTTCTCTTGAGCTGTGGGAGATATAAAACATGATCAAGAAGAAAGTCTGAGAGACCAGGCAGTTTAAGCCTCATTGTGCCAAGCCCTGATGGCTTGATTTTTGACTGGTCTGCAAAGTATACTACTCCATCAACATTGTCAGTGAAATCTTCAAAAAAATCTTTTCTATGAGTCATGTGACAGGTTGCTCCTGAATCAAGCAGCCAATCATTTTTTCAAGGAAGCAAGTGAAGTATTAAACAAATCTTCATTTACTCCAATGTTACATTGTGCCTCAACATAGTGAGCAGATTCAGGTGCTTTACCTTTGTCTATATCATCAGTTTTACCTTTCTGTTTGTTTCTTCTCTGCTCAATTTTGTCCCATGGTAGCTTGCATATAGAGGCATCATGTGATCCATTTCTTTTGCAGCTAATACAATGTCAATCTGCCTTTTCTCCTTGAGAATGTCTGCCCCCCCACCTCTGAAATATCTTCCTCTTCCTCTTCGTCCACCTCTTCCTCTTGTAGAATCTTGAGCAGGATACTTTCCTTTATGAGCAAGGCACACAGTCTCTTCAGAAAATTCAGGGGTTGTCTTCTTTCCAAAGGCTTTTTCTCTTTCAGCAAACTTTTTCACAAGAGAGTCAAAGGTTATATCTTTGAGATTTCCATTTGCTTGCAAAGACTCAAGATAATTGGAGTATGTAGGATAAAGTGCCTTGAGAAAGGCAATAAGAGAGATATCCAGCTCAACTTTAGTGGATTTGATATCATGCATTATAGACTTTATTTCAG
>APFE030809588.1:64668-106031 GCA_000404065.3 Pinus taeda
TCTGTAGACAAGTTCAATTCACAATCATAAGAAACATCCATATCAATAGGTGAATTAGAGTCATCTACATCACCTCCAATTTGTCGATTTGCATTTCTGGTTCCTGTTTTTCCAATTTTCATCAGGATGAACACTTTCAAGTGTCTTTGTCAGCCACTTTGGGGGACCTTTCTGAGATGGTCCAGGCTGCTCTGTTGATTGAGTTGGGAGTGAATCAAGATTGAGTCTCCCAATTCTATCAATTACATCACTTAAAGCATCATCCGTTGTTGGAGTTTCAGTCGGGGGAGAGTATTCTTCAGAAGAAGATTCCACACGTTGATCTAGTATAGGAATCCCCCCTTCAAGATGTGGAATCGGATTTTCAAATTCTTGAAATGATTTCGTTTTTGCGAATCTATCCAAGCAATCAAGTTGTCGCTCAACAACATTGTCAGATTTGGATGATTCAAGAAAAAATACATCTCTAGATATAACAAACTTTTTATTTTCTTCATCATAGAGGCGGTATGCTTTGGAGGTATTTGAATACCCCAAGAAAATACACTTACGACTTCTAGCACCAAGTTTGTTTCTATGTACCTTGGTATCAAAGCATAACAGGTGGAACCAAAAATCCTGAGATGTTTGACCGAAGGAACATGTCCATACCACAATTCATAAGGAGTCTTGTTTCTTATAGCACTAGATGGACATCTATTCTTTATATATGCAGCACATAGAACAGCATCAGCCCAAAACATTATCTTTACATTTTTTTAAAAAAGCATGGATCGTACCATATTCAAAATTGTTCTATTCATTCTTTCAGCTACACCATTCTGTTGGGGATTATAAGGCACAGTTGTTTGATGTTTAATCCCATGTTGGCGAAGATATTGTTCAAATTCATTTGATGTATATTCTTTTCCATTATCAGTGCGAATAGACCCAATATGAGATTGTGCATCATTTTCAATCCATTTATGAAAAATTCTTGAATGTTAGGAAAGCATCAGATTTGTTCTTCAATAAATAAACCCAACACATTCTGGTGTAGTCATCAATAAATGTCATGATATATTTATTTCCATTTGCAGAAGGAATAGGCATTGGACCACATAAATCTGAATGAATAAGTTCAAGCTTCCTATGTGCTTTTGAATGTGAGTCATAGAGTTCTTTCAACTTTTGTAAAGCTTCAAAGGCAGTTGAATATGATGAAATGTGGCGACTCACCTCCTTATTTACAGATGCTGCAATTAATGCATATGCTTTGCTGTTCTTGTTTTACCAAATGGCGAGCTCTTTGTCTGAGGTAGGCTTTTCTGGGTCACTGTCCCCTTCTCCGACACACACTCCTTTCCACAACTCATTGAAGATGAGGGTGTGTTGTATCATTCGGGACCAATCAGGATAGTTCTCCTTGCCAGTGAGAACTATTCCCACCATAGAGATGATTGAATGCATTCTGTGAAAAAAAAATAGCTTCTGCTGATAGAATAATACTTATAATGGCAAAAAGAATGTGCTTTTGTGGAGGGAAAGAAAAACTTTTGCTGCTAAAAAAATGATTCTGAGATGAATGCTGATAACATGTTACTACTGTAACATATATCACCACATATATATCACTGCATAAATAATTTGAACGCTTTGTTTAAACGTTGTAATATGTATCACATCATATACATAAACAGTTGAGCGCTTTGTGTTAAACGCTGCCCTTTACTACGAAGTTTCAACACGCTGCCCTTTACTCTTCCGCTGCGCCAACACTTAAACTCTTAAAGCATAAATCGAATGCAAATACAATGAAATGACCAAAACAGCCGACACAATGTTTCAAAAATCATATGCAGAGGGAGATGAAAAAACCACATTTCAGAAGCCAAACAAATAACATGAGAGGATTGAGTTGTATATCACAACTACGATTGAGTATGTGTGCACTCTCATAGGTTGTGCGAAGGTTTTGAATATTTTTATTTCTATTGAATCAATATTCTGCCGCGAGGCTCGCAGAAATGGAAGTTGCTAAAGTCCAACCCGGATAACATGAGAGGCGAGTGGAGCCAATTAAATTTTTTGGGCTAAGCTTCTCCACATGCACCAAAACAAGAACTGACAGCAGGAATACATATCGCGACTAGTACGGCAATAAGAACCAACACAAGCTGCACGAGATTGATCTCTTGGGGTGCAGGCACACCAGGCACGGGCCCTCTTCAAATGGAAACCAGGTTCAATAATTCTCTTCGATAGAGCACCGCCTATCCAGTAAGCACCAACATGTCCTTCTGGAACTTGGTGTAGAATACCAAAACAAAAACTGACAATAGGAAAATGACATTTCGGAAGAACATTATCTAGCCCATGCCAACCAACTCTATTTCGATCTAACAGCAAGAGAACCACTGGAAATCTGCGTCTCGGGGGTAGTATTACTATTTACAATTAAGGATGTGATGAATTGTATCAACAGCGTACAACAAATATGCATTCAGCGGATTGAAATGGACACATAATGTCATAAAATCAACAGCGTACAGCAAAGATGCATTCAGTGAAAATGAAAATGCAGATACCATATGCGTCAAAAAAAATCAAGGGTTTCAACGTTCGCAGCCTCATACCATGTCAGAAGCCTGCGTTCAATACACAGCCTCATCAAACGTTCACGATGTCAGGCAGAAGGCAGTGGACAGAGAGCAGAAGGCATTGGACAGAGGACAGAGGAGTTACAAGGCACACTAAAAAGGAACCTGGGACCTGTGCTCTGATACCATGTCAGGCCTGGAGTAACTCCAGAAAAACTGATACATTTATTCCATTAGGTAGCTATTTGTTATATACATGAATGTGACCGCTCAGTTCATCTTCTTGATGACTGTTCACATTCAAATTCTCCCAATTGCAGAGGATTAGGTGTCAACACAAACCAATAATGAATATATATATATATATATTATATATATATATTCTTGATTTCTTGAGAACATGAGAAGTAGTTATCTCCAACTAATGGGAAACTAAGTCTGGGACTATGACTCTCCACCCAACCATAGATAAATGCAGCCAAGCCTCACTCATAGTTGTCGCCCTCGAGCTATATTCCAGAAGTCGAGGGAACTTTTGCTTCAATGATTTAACATATCTATGAGTTGAAGCATGGATTCTAGAGTCTCACCCATATCCAACCACCAACTAAGATGAGATCAAAAAAGAGCATAGGGATTCTAGAGACCAACTATCTCCACCCTTAAAAAATGAACATTGTGGTTCCACCCAATCCAAGGATTCTAGAACTCATAGTAAAATCAAAATATAATAAGGAAACAACCAGAAATCCTCCATGAGTTTTCTAGGATTAATACATCCACCCCAACCGTTAGGGATTTCCTAAGAAATACCATCTCCACCTTCTTGGTCAGTGGGGACTCAAGAGGAAATCAATTCCTCACATGGTGAATTCTTCCTTCTCCATTGTCAACTAAAAAGTCATGCATTTTTATTGTTCAACCCTTTTTCTTAGCATTTGATTTCATCTTTTTCTCTTGTTGCATGCGCTCTTCTTTTTTCCAGATCTCTTTTTGCTTACTTCCTTTGCATTTTTCTTACTCTTATTGCTGCAAATCTCTCCTAACAATTCAAATTTCCTTGTCTTTTGTTACATTATTCCTCAACCTTTCACATTATTTATTGATCTTCCATATTTCTAGCAGTTCAATTTTCTCTGTCTTTTCCCTCTTTCTGACAGTAACTCCTACTACCAAGATCTTGTCAACTATTTTGAAATGTGTCAGTTATCCAGTTGTTGCCTAGGCTATTTTAAATGAAAATTTTGATTGTTTAATGGAGTGAGTGGGTAACACTTCTTGCTAGATTTTAGGAACGAGATCCCCCAAGGATAGTTTTGGGGCTAAAAGCCCATGTCTTGGGTCAAATTTTGTAATAAAAGTGTAAAGTCTCTGCATTTTGTGGTTGCGGAGCGCAAAGGTGTCATGAGTCATAAAGGGTTGTCCATCCTTATATTGTAAAGAAAAGTTGGCTATAAAGATCTACCCATGGTTCGCGGACCATGGGATTGTATAAAAAAGAGCAAAGTAAGTAAGCTCTAAGTAGTCTTAAGTTTTAGAGGAAGCAAGAAGTCTTGAGTGATAAGGAGGAAGTCTTTAAGTTTTGGGTCTTAGCGTAGGTAGAAGCTCTCCCGTTGAGTGTGTTGAGGCTTAGGGTGGAAGTCTACAACTGAGAATGCGGACCCCTATAGTTGTGTGCACAGGGTGGATAGAGTCTGTAATCATCTGAAGATATCAATAAAGAGAAGCATTCTACAAATTTTGTGTCTTTGTTTCCTGTTAATGCATCTTGTCATATTGCGTATGAATTTCATTTACAATGCTTAAGTGATGCGCGAATGTATGTATTTACATTGGTTAATTGAACGCAAGTAAGAATATTTGTTTACGTGGTGCTAACTATGATCATTTAATAAGATAAGTAAGACACTTGAGGTAACTTGGGAATCTCTGAAATACATTGTCTTAGCATTGCGAAAGTACCTGAACCGCAGATGACGACTATGAGAAGGTCAATCGTACCCCTTCCCGGAGGTACCGAAGGGCAGAATAAAGGGCTAGATAGATAGAGTTCTCGAACTTAATGACCTGCGCGAAAGCAGGAACAGAAGGTTGAAACTGACATCATGACCATCTCAGGGTGCGGAAACTTGGTTCCGGCATCCCCCCATATTGATTTGGGTGAGACTTCGGTCCGCACTCCATGGGTTGATGCCAAAATGGACAGTAGTGTAGGGATTTGTTCGGCTAACTAACATTGAACCTCGGTCAGGCCCCACGCAGCCAACAAATGGTTCCATTGCTGGGTCCACAATATGCATAAGAGATGTGTGTTGCCGTATAACTGGAATCCAACTAAGAAAGAGATCGAAGACTAGTTGGATAGGAAGATCCATGAATTTGCGGTTCAGGAGAATAACAATCCGCGACTGAAAAAGGAACAGTTGCTGGACAAGTACCTATATACAGAGATCCACAAGATGTTTTCCTCTTCCTTTCCGGTTGAGCTATATGAGTGGATTGTGAAGCTAGCAAATAGCCAAGGAAGGTGGAGACTTGATAGTCCTATTGTCTGGACCCGGAGTTAGTAAAGAGACTAGAAGCCTCTGAGGATAAGATCGCCCACGCTGTCGATCATTGGCTCGATCACATCATAGGAAGATTTGTGACTGAATTCATGGTCGATACCTCAGTTAACTATAGTGAGGTAGAGCGATGCTTTTTTAAAGGTCCGCAAGGTAAGTACTTGAAGTCTTTGAATGCCTAGATTAAGATGATATTGTGCGAAAAATGGGTTATGTAACTACCTTGATGTTTGAAGCTACGCGAAGTGGAAAGACTTACAAGAATGAAGGAAGAAAGGGTCCTGAATATAGTCCATTGATTTCACCTCCATTGGGTGATGAAGAAGGAGTAGCATAGGCTTCTCCATGAAGTGTTATTCAGTTAATAAGACAAGGATTCCTGCGACTACCACCTCCACCCACACCACCTCCAACTTCACCACCATCACCTGCGACTTCACCCATACCACCACCGCATCCACTTTAGTTTAGCATGGCAAATTCAATGAAGCTGCCTTTGTTCAAAGGCTTGGGGAGTGAGGACTCGGACCAGTTCTAGTTCGTCGTGAAAGCTATATGGGAAGCTCAGGGCATCACGAATGATCACATGAAGAAAGCAACATTGGTTAGTGCTTAAAAGGATAGCACGCTAACCTAGTACATCAAATACTCTAATGATAACCCAAACTCTAGGGTGGCGGACATCCAGACCACGTTGAATGAAGAATTCAGTAGGCCTAAATCTGAGGCACAGTCGATTGTTGGGTTCAAGGAAATCGTGATGAAACCAGGTGAGATACCTTGGGAATTATATCAGAGGTTAAAGTGTGAAATCCATGAAGCTAAGATGAACTTAACAGATGGACAACACCGCAAGTGGTTTGTGGCTTCGCTCCTGCCGCACTTAAGGTTTGCGTTGCCAAAACAAAAGATTATGACTCAGGCAGAGGCCTTAAAGATTGCAATGAGACTGCATGAAACACTGATGCAGGATCCTCATCTGGGTGTTCAACAGATCCATGCGTAGTTGCAAAATCTTTGCCTTGAAATTCAAAGTTTGAAGCATAACAGAATAGTTCGGTCGGAGGTGTGCAAAGAGGTATGGTGCCGAAATGTAGAGGTCAAGGGCATGACAAAGACCATTTCCTGGTGTTTGCAAACTATGTTGTAGGAGGAGAATCGATGCCTTTGAGGCTGGAGGCCCAAGCAAGACCAAGTGCAGGGCTTGCGTTGTGGTGTGCTATATGTCAAGTAGCAGGAAAACATATGACGGATAATTGTCATTTACTGTAGAAGTTTGTAAAAACACCAAAGCAACTGTTCTACAACATCTGTAGGTCAGTAAGGCATGATGAGTGCAACCGCTGAAGCTATGAATTGATGATGGATAGAACACCCACCTATAGGGTTCAGGGAGAAACATGACCCCTTGACTAGAGCGCGGGGATGGTGCAAACAGGATTTTAGGGGCGCAGATGAGGCCGAGGTAGAGGAGGACTTGGCAGAGGTCGAGGATATCTAATCTGCTACAATTGCGGAGGACCAGGGCACAATGCCTGTGATTGCACTAACCCAACACATCTGTCGTCCAGATATTGCACTCTGTTTGATCATGAAACGAAGGATTGTCCTACGCTGATAGCGAGGATACGCGACAAAGGGGCTCTACAACCTCAGCTGACTTAGAACATACATATGATGAGGTTTGAGCCTCGAAGAGGATACGAATGTGAATGTAGTTCTCCGAAGTGGAATTGCAACAAGGGACGATAAGGGGAAATAGCCCAAGGATAGTTCATGGGTTCATAAATCTCTGACGAAGGAGCTAAATTTGATTTTGAGAGTGCACGCAAAACGTTCATGGAAGCAAAGAAGAGCTTCAATAAGGCCTCCACCTTAGGGAGCAAGGATAAGACGGATTAGGACATGGACCCTTCTGTGCTTATTACCTTTCTAGAGACCTACAAGAAGTTGTTGCCTGATAGAAAGGTTGGGAAGGGGTTACAAGAGCTTATAAATAGATGCGCTGGAAACACTTCGGGTGAACCGTGCGTGGTATGAAAGATCGGTAAGCATAAAACAAGGGCAGTTTGAGAGATGAGGCTGACCGCACAAATAGGAGAATACGAAATGGATCAGGTTATTTTGGATCTGGGGTCAGATGTGAACGTCCTACCAAAACAGACTTGGGAGCAGATGGGAAGACCCGCACTGCAATGGTCTCCAATTCAGTTAAGGATGGAAAATCAACAGAATATCATCCTGATGGGATGGATGCAAGGGGTGACTATATATATTGAAGGCACGAGCACGTTGGCTGACTTTGAAGTAATAGAAATTGTGGTTGACAACAACCCTACCTTGTGCTCCTTGGCATCGATTGGGCTACTGATATGAACAGGGTAATCAACCTAAAGAAGAAAAAGATGATATTTTAAAAGAAACTGCTCCATGTAATAGTACCCCTAGATCTTGCTGAAGGATCACACTATATTGAACCAATGCACAATTATGAGAGTGATGATGATTTGGACTGTATATATAAGATAAGAGTGCGAGACAAAGATTGGGTGTATCCAACAGTGGTTGGAAAAATTGCATGGGATAATGAGATTTCCTGCACCTCGGACTCTGATGAAGAATTAGAGCGTTGGTAGAATCGGTTACATGAAGTAACCACACTAAGTTGTAACATGATGACCCGGTCGCTGTGCTCTGTGTCATCAGAGGTAAGAAACTTGCCCACTTATGACGACCTAAATGATGTAGATGTATTTTTGGATGCATTTGAGAGGGAGGTACCAGAAAAGAAGCGCTTCCACACTTTGGACTGGGCACTGCGTGCTACGGATGTAAGATGGTAGGGTACGCACAAGGGTAGATTTGATGATTGGCACGAATGTAGGAAGATTATGAGAACACGCTTTCGGAAGTTGAAGGTACAAATGATAGAGAAGTATGGTGGGAAGGAAAATCCCTACACACACTTAGCCAAATGGGCCAAGGCTTATAGAACAAAGCCCTAACCTGAATGGCTGCACTTGTTTTCTGACACCTTAGATGTCATCCCAATGAACTGGTACTTGGAAACAGAGCTCCACCATGGTACAGGTGAATGGGATATTCCACACAAAGGATTTATAATGGCATTCAGCTTTGAAGATGGGTTTGACAATATTGACGAGGAGCTACAAGAAGTGAAAGCAAAAATATTTAGGATACCACAGGATCCTTGGACTTGATTCAACCCGATTGGACTATTCAGCTGAGCCATGCACTGCAATGCTATAACGTGACCAATGAAGAAGAAGATGACGATCCGCAAAATATTAACATCCATGAAATAGAAGGTCACCGTGAGGTTGAAGGATTGTAGATTGAAAATCTTGATATAACCGCGCCACTAAAATCGAAACAGGTTAATATTGTTACGGATGCAGAGCCCAAATTCGTGAAGATTGGAGATTATTGGGATGATGCGACGATGGATAAGGTCACTGAATTGCTCCGCGAAAACCAAGATTTGTTCCCTACCAAGTTTACGGATGTAAAAAGGATAATAGGAGACCTAGGTGTTATGAAGATCACGTTAAAACCCAATGCAAAGCTGCCTAAGCAAAGACCTTATCACCTCAATCTAAAGTATAAGGAGAAGGTTCGCTTAGAGTTAGACAAGATGCTCATGGTAGACATCATTAAGCCGGTAGAAGAATCTGATTGGTAAGCCCAATGGTGTTACAGGAAAAGAAGTAAAAGGATGAAATAAGGATATGCATAGATCTCAGGAAGTTGAATGGTGCTTGTGTACATGATCCTTTCCCGACTCTGTTCACTGATGAATTGTTGGACAATGTAGGTGGCCAGGAAGCAGATTCCTTCACTGATGGGTTCTCTAGGTACCATCAGATCAAAATTGTGCCGGAGGATAGAAGCAAGACAACCTTTGTGATAGAGTGGGGATGTTTTCAATAAACAGTAATGGCTTTTGGATTGAAGAATGGGCTAGCGATTCCAAGGAATTTATTCACAAGTTTCTGGAAGTGTACTTTGATGACTAGAGTGTGTTTGGGTTGGTGAAATTCCCTATGGAAAGTATGCGCCTGATGTTAGATACGTTTCGAAGATACCAGTTCACGCTCAATCTAAAGAAATGTCTATTTTGTGTTCCTTTTCGGTCTTAGCTGGGTCATGTGGT
Source organism: Pinus taeda (assembly GCA_000404065.3). Taxonomy (NCBI): domain Eukaryota; kingdom Viridiplantae; phylum Streptophyta; class Pinopsida; order Pinales; family Pinaceae; genus Pinus; species Pinus taeda. Next base: position 73,986 of record APFE030809588.1, read on the forward strand.
TTGTAGATAGGGACTGATGGTAGATCCCGTAAAGATTGCGGTGATACTTAACTTAGAAGCACCGAGGAGTGTGAAACAGTTGCGTGCAACCCTAGGACATACTAGATATTACAAAATGTTTATCAAAGGATATGCCTAGATCATCGTGCCTATGGAGAAGTTGTTGAAAAAGGATGTCACATTCTGTTGGAACAAGGACTGTAAGAAAATCATGGATGCATTAAAAGTAAAGATGGTCACCACGCTGATTCCAGTCTTCCCGGATTGGAGGAAGGAGTTTCATGTACATGTTTACATGTCATGTATAGTGCTGGGAGCAGTATTGACATAGGCTGGCGGAGGAGACTTGGACCATCCTATAGTGTTCACAAGCAGAAGGTTATCCAACGTAGAGAAGAACTATTCCACCACCGAGTGCGAAGGGTTAGCCATGGTATACGTGCTCTAGAAGCTTAGACACTATTTGCTGGGTGGCCATTTTAAGATGTATATAAATCATTGTGCATTGAAATCGTTGGTCAATAAGCCTGTGTTGGGGGGGAGAATCTGTAGGTGGTTGCTATTGTTTCGTGAGTATTATTTTGAAGTTATTGTGAAGCCTAAATGACTGAACATGGAACAAGACCATCTATCGCATCGAAATAGTGGAAGAGCCCACTAATTTGGAGGAGGGATTTCCTGACATGCAATTATTTTTAGTGCGCACTGTGGATGGTAATTTTGAAGATATGATACACTTTCTAATGATAGGAACTGCCCCAGAAGGTTACACCATTCACCAGAAGGAGTTAGTGGTGTGTGCAATAGACTTTTCTGTCATTGTGGGGCATTTGTACAAAATCGAGTTTGATGAGATATTGCGACGATATGTACCAGAGTTTGAAAGGAGAAGTATCCTCGCGGATGCTCATGGAGGCACTGCAGGAGGACTTTATGCAGGGAGAGCGACCACACAGAGGCTTTTACGCGCAAGGTTGTGGTGGCCAACCCTCCATTAGGATTCAAAATCTTACTGCAAAGCATGTGATGTGTGTCAAAGGATTGGCAGGCCATCGCAGAGGGATGAGTTGCCCATGAATCCAAAAATGACATTACAACCCTTTGAGAAATGGGTGATATATTTTGTGAGACCCATTCATCCCCAAGGGAAGAAGACGAGAGCGTGGTACATTATCACAGGAACGAAGTAATTGACTCGATGGGAAGAGGCATAGCCTATGAAGGATAGTATAGGCGCGAATTCTGTAAAGTTCCTCTTTGAGTATGTACTGACGTGATTTGGGTTTCCAAAGATTTTGATGAGTGATCGTGATACGCACTTTTTGAATGAGACGATCATCGCGCTAATGGAGGAATTTTAGGTATATCACCAGAAGAGCACGCATTATCACCTGCAGGCTAACGAGATGGTGAAGCATTCAATAAAGTGTTGGAAAATGCACTAACGAAGGTTTTCAATGCTCAGTAAATTGATTGGGACCTACGCATACCTGCGGTATTATAGGCCTATTGGATGACATGCAAGAAGTTGATTGGAAAAACACCCTTTAGGCTTGTATATGGTATTGAAGTAGTGATTCCCATGGAATACATTGTGCCTACCTTGTGCATAGTGGCACTCACGGGTATGACAAATTGCGGAGCTCTAGAAGAAAGGCTCGCGTAGCTGGCTGAGCTTGAAGAAGAAAGATTTGTAGCTAGATTTCACCAATATGTCCAAAAGCATTGCGAAAAAACATGGCATGATCGACACGTTAAGCTGTGCACCGTTAAGGTAAATGACCTGGTTTTGTTATATGACAAAAAGTTTAATAAATTTCTAGGGAAATTTAGAATACACTGGTTAGGGCCCTATGTCATCAAGGAGATTACTAAAGGAGGAGTGGTTCAATTGGTCAAATTGAATGGAGATCGCTTCCTAGGAAAGGTGAATGGTAGTTGATTGATGCCATACACCGGTGGTCCGGCCATGTGACTATATGAAGGTATCATAGTCTTAGTACTCTAGGCAGCTAAAAGGAGGAGTGGGACTATAAACTACATTGCATGGGTTGGGGAGCTGCACGATTGGAGGATTGTGTGAAGCACGGAAGTGTCACAGGGTTCGCGACAACATGAATGGAGCTGTGCTACCTAGGGAGAAATTGTGCAAGTCGCTTGTAAAGTAACTGTTAAAGTCATTGTTCATGATTTGATGGTAGAAATGTGGCCAAATGGAGTGGGAAACCGACATTTAAGACATAATTTATGGATCAAATCCTTGAAAGTTTGTTACCAATATAGCATTAATGAACCGAATGTGGGGGGAATGGTCGGATTTGAATTCAAAATTCCCTATAAATTACAGATGGATACCCAATGAAAAACACTTGGCATTTTGAGAATTGAGTTGTTGAGATCTCAAGCGCACATGAACCGAGAATTCTTCGAGGCTCTAATAGTGAGCTCATCATTTGAGAACTTACTGAAGACGACATGAGCACTATTGAATAGCATTATGTCGACACCTGCAACAACCATGGACACTGAAATAATGATAGCTGAGGAGTCAGTGCGAGAAATTGTTATGGAGGCAGAAGAAGCTACTCCAGAGCTTGCCGTAGTATTAGCAGAAGTCCCCAAATCACCAAGGACGTCGAGATCAAAGCTGACCCCAACCAAAGAGAGTGCAAAGGATAAGAAGGGAAAGTAGTCTACAATACCGGTGCATGCATCACCAAGAAGAAACCCACCAAAGGACAAGCCCATCACATAGGAAAAGCGCAAAGCCATCGATCTGGAGCCAGAGGAAGAAGAAATCGAAGACATCCAGATGGATGATGAGGACATGGGAATAGACATGGATGAAGTTGAAGTCCAGGGTGCTAATCCTATCACTAGGTTTCGTGAGTATTTACATCCATGCAAGGGTAAGACCAAGGTGCCAAAAGATATCAATGAGAGCAAGGTCCCCTTGCAAACCCCTCTGCTACCGAATGAGATTGTTTTTGAAGGACCACGCTTGGCGCGAGTTCCTTTGTGAAAACTTGAAGACTGGGACTTGGTTAACCATGAGAAGTTCCCACACTTGGCAACTAAGCAGCTGATGTGCTGCATTATCAATACAACCACCGGGATGACCGCATTGGAGCTGCAAAGGTGGCTTAGAGGAGTAGACAAGGCATGACTTCTCAATATGCTATGGGTGTCGCACTACAATTGCACCCCGATTACAGTCATGGTCATCAAGAAACTACTATGCTTGGTGCATTATGGGTGTCTGTGGCTAGAGGAGCCAATACCCATCACTGACAGATTGATCCACAGAATCACGTGGCTACCCTACACAGGAGAAAATCTAGCCATGATGTTTTGTTTTTAGAAAAGGTGGTTAGCAGGCCCTTGCAGAGCCCATGAAGGAGAAGTTTAAGTAGGTGAAGAAGCCATGCATATATGCCATATCAAGCATCAGTGACCTTCCTGTAAAGGTGGCTACACATATTTTGGTAGGGAAGGTGGTGAGGAAGTGTCACACCGATGAGGTGTCGGCACCTGTTGTCACCCTAGTAGCCTAGTGCATCGAAGGAGTTTAGTTCAATTGGGTGAACTATCTTTGCAGTGAGTTCCTTGCAAACTGTTGCGTGGTACAGGAGCTCAGCAAGACATTCCACTATGCATGGCTCTTGATGTCTATTGTGCTGGAAGCATGGGAGCTACTAGACGACAATCAATTCCCTTCGATCGTGTTAGACCTACTAGAAGCAATGAAGTACACTTTGCTGTGGGCGACCAAGGATGCATAGTGCATCAAGGCCAAAATATCTTCTGGATCTTGATTGAGATGAACACCCACATCAATTTTCACCTACAGTGTTTTCCAAGCTATAGGGCTACACAGAGTATAAGGTAGATTTTCACCGTGTGTCCATTAGGGCACGAAAGGACCCTCTGCAAACATGGTATGACTTGCCTTACCTGGCAATAGATGATGCCATTGATGTAGCACTTGATTGCTAGTTGGAAGAATGGTAGACTACAATAGACTTGGCAGTGGGAGGAATCAAGTCTACCACGGAACGAAAGAAGTAGGAGGCTGAGCTCAAGATGACGTAGCTGGCCAAAAAGAGAAAGAAGGAGGCCACTGACAAGGCCCAGGCAGAGTGCGATGCCGCTCAACAGACGAAGAAGAAAATAGGTGGAATAGAGCGGGGCTCTGACAAAGGCGCGAGGTCACCTTCACCCAAGACAGAGGAAGAGACGGATGAGCATACAGAGTAGCACGACATGGACCCACAGGTGACGTCCACCTGCATCAAGCATCCAAGGGAACAAGAGAAAGGAGGGTCGAGGAATAAGTCCAAGACCACTAAGATGTCATTGGACCCAATCACACTCATAGAGGGTGACTTTCATGACATTAGAGACACAATGCGAGATGTCACTGCGGAGGCCCTACAATAGTTCGAGCAACAACAACAGCTAATATTGGGAGCTATCCATATAGTTTTGTAGGAGCTACAGACTCGTGTGTCTTAGGCTGGCATGATGTCTACTGGCCTTGCTATTGGCACTTCAGAAGCTTCCGAGATGCTGTGCGCAAGGGTCTCTAGCACAATAGTGCTACCTAATGGAGCACTGACCACAGAGAATGAAGTTGATAGGCCCACTGTTAGTGCCCTCAAGGGAGTAGGGTTGAATTTGGTAGCGATCCTTGGCCAGGCGCTTCACTTATTGTAGGATGGAGTAATTGTGGAGTTGAGGGCCCATGAGCACCGTGCCCTATAGTTGATCAGTCAGTAGCGGATTAATAATAAGTAGATGACACTACATAGAGACTCTTCCATCACCACCATGGCCAAGGAAACCGACCAAAACAAGCTTATACTTCAGGTCATTGAAGATGAATGTTGAATGGTCCCAGAGTTGGCCATTCCTGAGCAAGAACCAATCGAGATGTGCATCCACATGCTAGCTACAGGGGTGTGCGACACTCGTACAAAAATGGCGAGGGTTTAGTTGGAGTTAAATGTGTAGATCATCGAATTACAGTTGAAGGCTAAGCCTTCAACCTCGCCAGAAGTAAAGGATCAACATGCAACCACTCTACAGGATCAGCGGTGGTTGATAGTGCAGTAGCGGACTGCATACAACTCTTTGAACAATCGTTCGAGGTCCTGATGAGCTTGCAGGAGGACCCTAATGTACAACTACTAGAGACAAAAGTGTGCAAGTTGCAATAGTGCTATGATGATGTCAAATGCACAGCGTGAACTGTCGCGCTCACATACAAACTGGAAAAGCTACAGGAGGCCAAGTAGCCGAAAGAATAGGTGGATGTAGTGCAACACAAGGAAGCAGTGTTGAAGGTGCAATTGAAGCCCTGGCTTATGTGGTTATGACCTCTATTGAAGGAAAGCTTGCAACTCTACAAGCAACTTAGCAAAAGATTCAGGTCGATAGTTCAGGAGCAGTGATTGAGTAGATGGTTGACTACGTGAAGCAGGCAGCCGCACAGTGCACTACCGAGGTTGCAGTCATATAGGTTGAGATAGGAGGTCTTTGCACTAAGATTTCCATTCCTACAGAGTGACTGGAGGACGAGTCACGATGTTTTTGTTGGGCGCCTATTGGGAACGAGATCCCCCAAGGATAGTTTTGGGGCTAAAAGCCCATGTTTTGGGTCAAATTTTGTAATAAAAGTGTAAATTCTCCGCATTTTGTGGTCGCGGAGCATGAAGGTGTCATGAATCATAAAGGGTTGTTCGCCCTTATTTTGTAAAGGAAAGTTGGCTATAAAAATATACCCATGGTCCACAGATCATGGGACTGTATAAAAAAGAACTAAGTAAGTAAGCTCTAAGTAGCCTTAATTTTTAGAGGAAGTAAGAACTCTTGAGTAATAAGGAGGAAGTCTTTAAGTTTCAGGTCTTAGCATAGGTAGAGGCTTTGCAACTGAGCACGCAGAGGACTAGGGTGGAAGTCCGTAGCTGACTGTACAGACCCCTGCAGCTGTTGACATAAGACAGATAGAGTCTGTAATCATCTAAATATATCAATAAAGAGAAGCATTCTAAAAATTCTATGTCTTTGTTACCTGTTAATGCATCTTGTCATATTGTGTATGAATTTCATTTACAATTCTTATGTGATTCGCGAATGTATGTAATTATGTTGGTTAATTGAAAGCAAGTAATTATATATTTTTACATGGCGCTAACTGTGATCATTTAATAAGATAAGTAAGACACTTAAGATAACTTGGGAATCTGTGCAATACACTGTCTTAGCAGCACGAAAGTACCGAATCATAGATTAGGGTTGCGCGATGGCCAATCGTACCCCTTCGCAGAGGTACTGAAGGGTGAAATAAAGGGATAGATAGACATATCCCTCTAACTTAATGACCTACATGAAAGTAGGAACAAAAGGTCCAATCGACATCATGACCATCTCAGGGTGTGGAAACTTGGTTCCAACATCCCCCCATACTGCTTCGGGTGAGACTTTGGTCTGTGCTCCACGGGATGATGCCAAAAGGTCTAGTAGTGTAGGGATTTGTTTGGCTAACTAACACTGAACCTGGGTTAGGCCCCACGCAGTTAGCACTAATTGGTAGCCTTCCATTCTTCACATTAAATTTCTATACATTAATATTATTCCCAACAAGTAATCAACCCAACAGGTAATCTCCCGAGTGAGTAATTATGCCATCCTCTTGAATCCATGTCCCATTACTCAACCCATTTTCATTTTAATGTTTACATTGAATAAATAAATATAAATTAGTTTTGGGTTGCCACAATTCCCTCCCCCTTGGGGGAACACCATCTTCATTGTTCATATTCCATATGAAACACCAAAACATGCTTAAAAAGACACATACTATTTATGGAGCTATAACAACTCATGGTTGATTTCCATGTAAAAAATATCAGACCAAGGTCATGGGACACACATTCCATGCTAAATAATGGGAGAAACATCTTATTGGGGGTCACTTTCAGTATATTATGGCTAAGGAAATTGGAAAAGCCATTGGCAAAGGTTTTGGAAATGCAAAGAGGCATTAATTGGAATTTTATTTATGAAAAAATGGAAATTAGGAGAAAAGGAAGGTGAAGGGTCACAAATTTGCATGAGTTGGAAATTGAAGGAAAAATAATGGAAATTGAAGAAAATAGAGGCCTCTATGATAAAAAGTCTTAATAGGATTAGTTCATGACCTTTTGGCAGGTTTTGGGTGGAGCTCTCTTTATATTTTCTCTCTCATACTCTTGAACACTTAAATCATTCTTGGAGCATGGTTGGAACAATCTAGTATTTACTTGGAATTAGAAAAAGAAGACAAAGGAAAGTAGGAAAGTGAAAGGGAATAGCTGGATCAACAACTACAATTGAATTTATTTGTAGGTTTCAAGTTACAAGTATGATTTCCTTGCTAGTTTAGGCATACATGGTACATGCATGTGGTTTCTTGGTTATGATCGATCATTAGCATGGGGGATTGTCAGGATTGGTAGTGGTTTTTTGTAGCCTTGCCATTTCTTGGATAGCCATGGTGTTGTGCGTTTATCTTTATTTTTTGGTTAGTGCTCATGTTCCTTATGTTTGTGTGTTGAGTTACTAGTTCCTACAACCTCTGTTGGAAAAATTCTTTAGAAGCCCAATAACAGCTTGGGTTGAGCTACTAATCTTGGAATCCCTGGTTGGAAAAATGCTATGGATCCCTTGGTGGGTTGAGTTACTAGTCTTGGAAGCCTTAGTTGGAAAAACGCTTTGGAGCCCGACAGTATTTGTGGGTTGAGTTACTAGTCCAAGAAGTCTAGTTGGAACAAATTCTTTGGAGTTCTGGACAACTTGGTGGAGACCGATTCGGTGATGGTTAGTGATGTCTAACCGTTAGGTGAAAACACTAGTGGAGGGTTGAGGTGTTTTGGCCTCTGGAAGCCTTGATTTGGTTTTTCTTTGGTTATTCCACGAGATCTCACATTGATGATTGTAATATGGCATGGGGTTGACTAGATGAAAGAAAGATTTAGTTCATCCTAGTCTATGGTTGGGAGGTACATGGAAGTCCCTGACTTGGTTGGAATTTTCATAAGTTAAAAATAGATATTAATATTTTGATATATGATCATATGTATTGATTATGATGGTCACATTATGGCTGACTTTCCATGGTTTATATGTTGGTTATTGCTCAGTTATATGTTGGTTATCAACTGGTTATGTGTTGGTTATATGATTTATATTATTTATGACTCTTGACATGTTTGATGAATATGTGATTTGTTATCGAATGGATGACCTAATATATGTTATTGCAGCTGATATGAGAAGGTATTATACCTTCATGATGATTCTCAAATAAGTATGGAACACCTATGTTCATATCTATTGTTATGACCTATAGATTACATGTTCATGATGTGTTTGACGGAATGCCTGTCATGGCTAGGCCTTGTCAGGTCAAGTCCTTGTTCAATTTTTTCTTTAGAGGCTTTTTCATCATGTCATTTATCATTTCTGGAAGTTTAATGAAGTTTTGAACAACGGTCTGAGTCTCGGCCCTCAAAAAGTGGTCGAGAATCTGGGGTCGTTAGCACAAAGTTTTCTGAAGAAGGCCATAGTTGCATGGAGGCCTTGCGTGGGAGCAACTGGAGGGTCTCAATCACATGGAAGGCTTGTCATATCAGTAACTAGGGGTGTACTTCAACAAAACATAAAGTTCTCTCAGGGTTTGAACACCTAGAGGGGTTGGTTGGCTACAAAAGGTTTTGTAGATTTTGAGGAAGGTCAGTTTGGCTTTGTTTAGTCGATTCCACTTCATTAACTGTACTTAGGGAGTTGAATCATATCAATTAAATCTTTGTCACATGTTTACCCTGGTGGATGGGTTATCTTAGGTAAATGTGGGAGGATGTTGTTACAAATTGGTATCATAGCATGGTTCAACCCTTGATCAGGATGGGTGGAATGTGGTTATCATGCATGAATGTAGGTTTTATATGTGCTTGTTATGTATGTATAGTTATGGTCATTGTTATAATTGTGTTGTCCTATATAAGTTGATGATTTTGTTGTTGGGATGTGTTTGTCATGAATGCATGTCGGTTATATATGTAGTTGTTATGCATGTTAGTGTCTATATGTTGGTATGCATGCATTTTCATGGTTATAGTTATGCATGTATAATAGGTCAAACATGCATTGTGAAATCATTATATATAGTGTATGTTATCATGATGTTGTTGGTTGTTATGATGCTAATGTGTTGGTTGAGATAGAGCAGGAGATGTAGATCATCAAAGAGAGGCTGAAGCACTGGACCTCGGGGTAAGAGTAGATCATCATACAAGTTTGTATGGTGGGCATGTAGACATGCTGGTTAATGATTGTTATAAGCAATATGGTTATGTACATGTTTGTCAATCTAAGGTTGTTGCATTTACATGTATGACAGATGTTAGTTAATTAGTGTGATCATATGTACATGCACTGGTTAGTCATGAAGGATAGTAACTTGTTGTTATATGCATTATTAACTTGTTGTAAGACCCTCCTCCCACATCTACCCAAGCAACGGACTAGCCAGGGTAAATATGCTATGAGAGGCCACTATGATATGATTCGACCTCCTAAGTCACATTAAGGAAGTGGAACTAATGTAAACACACCATATAGACATTCAATATAAACATTAGGACCCTTAGGAACCAATCCAACCTTGCTACCAACAACCCCTTATAGGTCCCACTGAGCTTTTGGATCACTTGACCTCTGCATGCTGTCATGCTATGGGCATGCCAAGATCTAGGGACCTCTCGATGCTCTCTCAGGCTTGCAAGCCACCATTCAAGGACTCTTTTGGTTAGTATTGTGTCAACGTCCCCAAGATTTGAGCCAATTTTTGAGGCCCAAATCCCAGGTCACTGCCAAAAAACGAATCATATCTTTAGAACAGTAACATAACAAGGAAATGATAGTATAAACACAATCACTTGAATGAGACCTTGACCAGAACCCTACTAGCCATGATATGCATTTTGTCAAACATATCACGAATATGTAATCTACAAGTGTAAATAACATATCTAAGCATAGGGGTCTCATACTTCGCTGAGAATTGCTAAGTAGAATTGATGCTTTAACACATCAAATTCCATTTCATATGTTAGGTCATAGATACATTTTTCATTCATTTACAAGTAAAAATAGGATGAGAGCCATACATAGATATTGTCATAAAACACATACATAACCATCATAATAGCAACAAAAATACCAATGAAATCAAAACCATATAAACCACATATAATCTAGTATAATACTCATAGAAATACAAGGAGAAATAACCTCATATTGATGAAGAAAAATCCAAACCTGGGATGGGACTTCCACATTCCACCCAACCGTAGAATGAATGAGCCAAATCTCTCTTCAGCCATTGACCCCTGTGCCATATTCTAAGAATGAATGTGGGATCTCATAGAACACATCAATCCAAAACCATCCAAGGCTTCCAGAGGCCATCCAACTCAACCCATCAAACAGTGATTCCACCTCACGGGCAGACATGAAAAAAACATCATCATATTGGTCTCTATCCTAGTCATCTAGGGCTCCAGAGCATTTGTTCCAACCAAGGGTCCATGACTAGTAACTCAACCCATAGCCACCACCAGGCTCTAGAGCGTTTGTCCAACCAAGGATCTAGGACTAGTAACTCAACCCACCAAGGGCCCGAGAGTATTTGTCCAACCAAGGCTATGGGACGAGTAACTCAACCCAAGTTTTTATAGTGATCCAAAGCATTTGTCTAACCACGGCTCCAAGAAGTAGTAACTCAACACAAGATAAGGAAACATGAGAACCAACCAAAACAAAACAAGGAAATAAACCCACAATCTCCATGGCTATCTAGGAAATGGAAATGCTAGGCAATCCACTACCAATCTAGGTAATTCTCCATGCTAGTGACAAATCATGACAAAAAATCCACACGCATATGCCATGCATTCCAAAAATACTGAGGAAAATACACATGCAACTCGGTAATTAGAAACAAATCCCATTGTAGCTACTGATCATGATGTCCTCTTGCACTTCCTTTCTCTTCCTTTTCCTTCTTGCTCCAAAAATCCAAGTATGCCACACCCTCCAAGAGTGATCTCAGAAAACTCTAAGTCTCCAAGAATATGAGAGAGAGAGAATAATGAGAGAGGTCCAAAACCCAACTAACAAAAGGTTACCAACTAATCCTCATAATCCTTTTTATGAATGGGACCTCTATTTTCTCCATTTCCCATTATTTTCCTTCATTTTCCTCCTCACATGCAACATATGACCTTTCACCTCCCTTTTCTCCTAATTTCCATTATTTCCATAAATGAATGTTCCAAAAATGCCTCCTTTCCAAAGCCTTAGCCATTGTCTTTGCCAATTTCCTTAGCCATTAAACAATAACAAGCGATCCCCATCACTAGGATTTTCCCAACATTCATCTTGGATTAAATTTACCATAAATCGTGGTTATTATTTTTCCTTCATTAACTTTTATTACATGTAATTTTTTCCAGGGTTTCTATAGAACCCTCCCCCTTGGGGGAACACCATCCTTGGTGTTCAACAACACCTATAACCACAATACTGTTGTAAGAAAAATTTATTGTCGATGGAGCTTTATAACTTATCTAGATGCAATATTTACAATGATCAACCTGCTGAGATGCAAACCAACATGAAAACATAACAAACATAACATCATAATGGCATGACACCCATAACAATTGTTGGAGCTTTATAACATATCTCATGGAAGTATTTACATCCATATACATATGTACATATACCAAACATCACCAAAACGTGTACCAAAACATATACCAAGACATATACCAAAACACCATACCAAAATACCATGCCAAAACTGCTTTGCCTCAACCGAAAAATAAGGAAGGATACATAACCCACATTTGATCCTCCATCTCCCATGTAGCCTCATCAGGACCAAAGTGATTCCACTGCACTTTAACTTGCTTGATTGCTCAGTTTTGGAGGATGAGCAACTTTTTCTGCAATATACATTGAGGCTCCAACTCAAATTCTCCATCTAGTTTCACCTACAATACAAACCTATCAATCACATGATCAATGTCTTTCACATACTTCTTAAGCAATGATACATGGAAAACATCATGGAATTTCATTGTCAGAGGCCGTGCAAGTCGATAGGCTATTGGTCCAATCCTCTTAATGACACTAAATGGTCCACAAAACTATGGTTCCATCTTGGCACATGATCCAATCTACAAGGAACTCTTCTTTGGTTTGATGTGCAAGTACACATATTCCCCAACCTGGAATTCCTTGAACAACATGTTCTGATCTGCATAGCTCTTATGCCTATCTTGTGTTGCCATTAGAATTTTCTTGATTACCTGCATTTCTTGTTCCATGTCTAGCAATATATTTGGTCGAATAAGTACCCTGTTCACTGGATCGCTCCAACTGATGGGAGTATTGCAACTCTTTCCATACAATTCCCCAAAAGGAGTCATCCTTAATGACTCTTGATAACCATTTTCTTATGCGAACTCAACCAAGGGAATATACTTCTCCCACTTCCACTACTGATGCATCACATACATCCTCAACATGTCCTCCAATATCCTATTGACTCTTTCTATCTGTCCATCATTTTGCGGATGAAAAGATGTAATAAAGGAAAAATCTATGCCCAAACCTACAAAAAACTCCTTCCAAAACTTCGAAGTGAAATTTGCATCCCTTTCTGACACAATATTCTTCCAAACACCATGTAATCTGACCATATCCCTCATGAATATCTGTGCTACATCACTAGCTAAGAATGTAGACTTTACTGAATGAAGCATGCAACCTTTGCCAACCTATCCACAACAACCATGATGGAATCATGTTGCCTCGCTATCCTCAACAACCCTATGATGAAGTCCATGGAAATGACCTCCCATTTCCACTTTGGAATCACAATTGTCTATAGAAGTCCATCTAGATGCTTACACTCAGCTTTCACACATTGATAATCAAAACATGAAGCCATAAACTTTGCTACAACCCTCTTTAGATTCGACCAATAATAAAATCTCTTCACTGTTGTCAGTGTGTTTTGATAACCTGGGTGAATCGAATATGGTTTTGCATGAAAATCCCTCAAGATCACCTTCTTGAGCTCACTAGTGTCTAGCACGTATATCCTATCTTTCAATCTGACGAATCCATCCGGTGTAAGGAAATAATCCACATCCCATGCACCTGCACCTATACCTGTACATATACTTGTACACATACCTATACCTACACTATCACCTATACATGTACATGTATGTGTATTGTCACTTGTACCTATAATTGCACCATCACCTGTACTTGTGCCTATACTATGCTGCAACATGTACATAATCTCCATATATCTGACATCCTACTGACTTGCCTAGAAGATCCTATCCTGTGAGTGTGCCCCATAGGAGCTCATAATTGCTAAATGATTTACATGTTTCCGCCTGCTAAGAGCATCTACCACTTTGTTCTCTTTAACATTGGTATATCTGATCTCTAAATCAAACTCACTAATCATAGCCAACCATCGAGCATGCCTACCTTTCAGATTCGGTTGGTCAAATAGATACCACAAACCACTGTGATCACTCATCAATGTAAACCTCCTGCCCAGAAGATAGTGTCTCCACATCTTCAATGCATGTATGATCACTGCCATCTCAAGATCATGCATGGGATAGTATTGCTCATGCTCATTTATTTTCTATGACTCATAGCATACCACCTGTCCATCTTGCATAATGATTCCACCAAGTCCTTTCTTGCAAGTATCTATGCATACTACAAACTCTTTGTCCATATATGCAATATTTAACACTGGTGCATGTGTGAACAACTGCTTGAGCTACTCAAAACTAGCCTCACACTCCACTTTCCATTCAAACTTCTTACCTTTACTCTGCAATTATGTGATAGGATAATAAATGTGTGAGAATTTCCTGTTGAACCTCCTATAATAGCCTGCCAAACCCATGAGATATCTCACCTCATCCACATTATTAGAAGCTACCCACTCCATGGTGGCCCTTATCTTTTATGTATCTACTGCAATGCCCTCCTTGGAGATAACATGCCTCAAGTAATGTACCTTAGTCTAAAAGAAACTACACTTGCTGAGCTTAGCACACAATTGATGCTCTCTCAACAACCCCAACACTGCTGCTAAATGCTTGGCATGCTCTTCCCCATTTTTAGAATATACCAATATGTCATCAATGAACACAATAACAAACTTATCCAAATATGGACACAACACACTATTCATCAAGCACATAGATGGAGCATTAGTCTAACTGAATGGAGCTACAAAAAACTCATAATGTGCATACCTACTCCAGAAAGATGTCTCATAAATTTCCTCCTCTTTGATGCATACTTGGTGATATCCAGATCTCAGATCAATCTTCGAGAACACTGCTGCTCCCTTCAATTGATCGAACAAGTAATCAATACTCGACAACATATACCTGTTCATGATTTTCATATTTTTCAATTGCCTTTAGTCAATGCATAATATAAGAGTTCTATGTTTATTATTCACAAACAATATTAGTGTGCCCCAAGGTGATACAATTGGCCTAATGTATCCCTTGTCCAACATTTATTTCAATTGGAGCTTCAACTCCACCAACTGAGGTGTGCTCATTCTGTAAGGTTGGAGCTTCCCCTGGCACCAACTCAGTAGAAAAGTCTACCTCCTTGTGAGGTGGCAACTTTGTAATGTCATTAGGAAATACATCCTTGAACTGTTGTAAAACTAGGTACGTGATCAAAACATTTTCATCCTCAACTTCCTTACCCTTGTGATTAGAAATGTGTGTTGCAAATAACACGCACCCTTTCTTGTGACTACACTTTGATTGCATAACTATTACCATCCTAATATATGTGGATTTATTCTTTCCATGCAAAACTCTTGGTTCCTAATTGTCATAGACACACTCAATTGCTTTGTCATAATAATCTACCTTGGTTCTATGAAGATACAACAAATCTGTGCCCAAAAACATACTGTATGATCCCAATAATACTACATTCTAATATGTTACAGTAGGCACACCATTCAAATCAAATGCACAATCTCTTATAATGGTGAACTCGCTTCTTTGTACATGTAACCAACTGCACTAACTAAGATTATGCATGCAATTCCTTAACCAAAACAATCTTATCCAAAAAGTCAAGACTAACATAGCTATAATTAGATCTAGGGTCAATGAAAATAGAACTAACTTGATCACAAAGATTACCGTCCATATCAATGATAAATGTCTGATGGTCTTCCTTTTTTTAATCCAATGCTGCATAAATACGAGGAATGCTCTGACCAACCTCCCCAACAGTTTTTGCATCATGTGCACTATATATACGATGCCTACCACCCTGATACTGTGGAAAATCTCTCATGCGATGATCCCCTCCACAAGTCAAATGTGGCATAGGGTCCTCATTCCACTCCTCAGATCGATGTCCATGTCCTCTATCTGATGCATTGAAATTCTTAGATAGCACAACATTCTCTTTATTATCTTTACCCAGAGGTCTTTCTCATTTCTTGTCCCATTTTTCTTTGTTCCTTGCATTACCTTTTTAATATGGCTTAGTCTCATATCTACACTTTGATTGTTCATGGCAATGCCTTAGCTTTCAAATGGTCTCCTTCAATGATTTAGGCTCATTGAACTCAATTTTGTCTTTGAATGCAACCAATAATCCACTAATGAACCTATAAACCTTGGCCTTATCCTCCGTGGGATAAGGCACATACCTTAGTAGCTCCAAGAACCTACTAGTGTACTCCTTATCTGTCATCAATCCCATCTTTAGCTCATATAATTATTTTTCCCTGTCATGAAAGTACCTCTCTGACAAATACTTCTTCTTGAATAGCTGGTCAAACTCACTCCAAGTCAAGTCTTCCTAACGAATACACCTAACATTCTTCACATCTTCCCAACAAATGTCCGCATTACCTTTGAGACTAAATGTACATACTCTAGTTTTCATGTTCTCTAAATAATCATGGAACTTTAAGAAACTCCCGATGCCAAGAAAACATGACTCTCCATCCTATGGTTTCTTCATATCTCCATCAAAAGTAGGTGGATTTTATTTCTTAAATTCATCTACAAAGTATCCCCTATCACTCCTCCTGTAATGATGATAACGATGACAATCATAGTGCCTATCTAAACAATAACTAGAATAACACATGTCTATCCCTACTCTTGTCTGGAGTGTCCAAAAGTTTTCCATCCTTGACCATCTCATCTCTATCTGACCTATAACCACCATGTGAACTACTACAATATGCCCCATTATTTTAGTTCTCCTACTCATAGCTGACCTGATGTGGTCCTTGTCATTGCAAATATGACAAACTCTAAAGTATCACTACATTTACCTCTACTTGTTTCTCCAGTGCCTGCATGATTCTGTCATTACTTTCCTTACAACTTCTTATTTCTTCCTTTAAAATTCTCAGCGTATTTGCCAAATCTGAAGAGTTCCCAACATCATATTCCTCATCTGATTCATAGGGAGAGTGTTTGTAGTCTATCATCTTGAAAGCCATTTGATATTTCTTCATGCAAGGTATATTATGTTAGCTAAACCAAATCAAAATAAACCAATGTACCTTAGTATAGATTGGGGAGGATACCTTGTTTGAAAAAGCAACAATTCATCGTGATACATGTATAACATAATCATGACAACATATAGAAATGCAACATATAAGTATATATCCATGCCACCATCATTCTAGCTAGGCTCCATTCATCAATGCATGACCTTATCAAAATCGCATACCACGACCGCATGCATGATGAAAACCATTACATTACTATAGGCTTGACCAAATGCAAACATTAACATGAATAAGCAACATGTAACCAACCATACACATGCATGAACACATATGATCAAGCATGAGTGAACAATACTTATAACTAAGCCTACAAGAATTATACATGTAACTAAACATACAAGAATTCAACCAAGTGACATATAACAACATGTAAGCAACATATAAAAACATGTAACCAATCATACACTCATGACGATGCACTTCACAATAACAACATCCGATTCTTCATGAAGACATCACTATAACCATGATCCACCTTATGTAAATGCAACAATCACATGGAATGCAAGTGTAAGAGACACACATGACACTGACATGCATGAATGACCAACACACAACTCATCCAATCCATGGGGTGAACCATGCTCTGATCCCACTCGGTAAAACCCTCCTCCTAGATCTTCCCAAGAAACCGATCATCTGGGGTAAATATGCGATGAGAGTCCACTATGATACGATTCAACCTCCTTAGTCATGTTAAGGAAGTGGAACTTCCGGAAACACACCAACCAACCGCTGGGTCCCACTAATATTTTGGACCACTTAACCTATGGACGCTCTCATGCTATTGGCACACCCATGTCTAGGGACTTCTGGAAGCTCTCACATGCCTACAAGCCAACATCTATGGATTCTTTTTTTAGTGTTGTGCCAACGTCTCCAAGGTTTGAGCCACCTCTTCAAGACCAGATCCCAGGTCACTACCCAAAATTGAATCATATCTTCGGAATAGTAAAATAACAAGGAAATGATAGTATAAATGTAGTCACTTGAATAAGATATTGACTGGACCCCTCCTAGTCATGACAAAAATTTCATCAAACATATCACGAATATGTAATCTAACGATGAAAATGACAGATCTAAGCATAGGGGTCTCATACTTAGTTGAGAATCATTAAGTAGCATTGATGCCTCAACAATTCAACTCCCATTTCATCCATTAGGTCATAGATACAACATCCATTCATTTACAAGTAAAAAAATGATGAGAGCCATACATAGATGCTGTCATAAAACACATACATAACCAACATAATAGCAGTAAAAATACCAATGAAATCACAACCATATAAAGTACATATAATCTAGTATAATACTCATAGAAATACAAGGATAAATAACCTCATATTGATGAATAAATATCCAAACTCGTGATGGGGCTTCCACGTTCCACCTGAATGTAGAATGATTGAGCCAAATCTCTCTTCAACCATTCAACCCCATGCCATATTCCAAGCATGAATGTGGGATGTCATAGAACACATCAATCGAAAACCATTTAGGGCTTCTAGAGGGTGTCCACCTCAACCCATCAAATAATGATTCCACCTCCTGGACGGAAATAGCAAAGCTATCATCAGATTGGTCTCTATCCCATCCATCCAGGGCTCTAGAGAATTTGTTCCAACCAAGGCTCCAGGACTAGTAACTCAACCCACAACTGCCACTGGGCTCCATAGCATTTGTCCAACCAAGGCTCTAGGACTAGTAGCTCAACCCACCAAGGGCTCCAAAGTGTTTTTCCATCCACGGTTACAGGACTAGTAACTTAAACCAAGTTGTTACAGGGCTCTAGATCATTTTTCCAACCAAGGTTCTAGGAGCTAGTAACTCAACCCAAGATAAGGAAACATGAGAACCAACCAAACAAAACAAGGAAATAAACCCACAATCTCCATGGCTATCTAGGAAATGGAAAGGTTAGTAAATCCATCATCAATCCAGGCAATCCTCCATGTTAGTAACAAATCATGACAAAAAATACCCATGCATATGCCATGCATGTGAAAACTAGTTAGGAAAGCATACATGCAACTCGGTACCTACAAAAAAAATCCCACTATAGCTATTGATCCTGATATCCTCTTATGTTTTCCTACTCTTCCTTTGCCTTCTTGCTCCAAAAATCGAAGTATGTTGCACCCTCTAAGAGTGCTCCAAGAAAACTGTAAGTTTCCAAGAATATGAGAGAGAGAGAGAATAATGAGAGATCTCCAAAAATGAACTGAGAAAAGGTTACCAACTAATCCTCAGAAGCATTTTCATGAATGAGGCCTCTATTTTCTCCAATTTACATTATTTTCCTTCATTTTCCTCCTCACATGCAACCTGTGACATTTCACCTCCTTTTTCTCCTAATTTCCATTGTTTCCATAAATAAATGTACCAAAAATGTCATTTTGACTTTCCAAACCCTTAGCCATTTCCTTTCCCAATTTCCTTAGCCATTAAACAACCACAAGTGATCCCCATCAATAGGATTTTGCCCAACATTCAACTTGGAATAACTGTCCCATAGACTGTGGTTATTATATTGCCTTGATCAACTTTTATTACATGGAGTTTTTACGAGGGTTTTTACAGTTATGTACATGTTTGTCAATTTATGGTTGTTGCATTTACATGTATGATAGATGTTATTTAACCATTGTGATCATATGCATGATGGTTATGGTCATTGTACTTAAGATCTTGATGTTTTATGTATCGTGGTAATCTAAATTGGTTTATGTATATGATTGTGGTTATGATATTAAAGTATGAGTCAATATAATTGTGATATTGCGTCACAATAATATGGAATGATTTATGAGATGTGATAGCCTCCACTGAGATACATTGAGGTATGACTTTGATGATGTTGTATATTCGGTTTATTTAACATAATATGTTTATAGAATTTTTGAATTTTTGATTAATTGCATGATATGATTATGTGTCTATAACATTGGATGAAGGAATGATCTTGTTTTAAGATGGTTTTACTAATACAACGTGTTTAGAAAACTGATATATACTTAAGTGTAAGTAGGTGATGGTTGTAGTGTTATGGTCGTGGTTGTGAGTTGATTATTGATTATGACATAAGTGTTAGCGTTGGTAAAGGCTGATTTAAAATTAATAGACATGATGACTTGATCTTTGGAATGGGTGACTGACATGTGTGAATAGGTTGCAGGGTAATATCCTTGGTGTTTGTCAATTTAATTATCTTAAATTGTTACATGAATTATCGATCGGAGTTGGTAAACTTGTGAAGTGCATGTGCACTATATATGCTAGAAGTCATTCTTATTAAATCAGATTATTAATGTGCATGATTGAGTTATTCAAAATTACTCCTAAGGATGTTTGTCATTCCTATCTTACTCTACAAAGAAAATGAATTTAACACATTAAATATTCCTACTTCTTTCTAATGAAATAAAAAATGGTCTTCACACTTGCAAAACGAAACTTAAAGAAAACTCACACTCTCTCATTAAGAAAACTTAACTGATCTATTGCAACACAAATTTAATCTAAAAACATAATCATTCATCTAACATTCTAACAATTCTTTGCATAAAAACAAAAAATGAAATTAACTTATATTCAAAATAAAAGCCACACATCTATCATTATCAATCAATCATACTCTAAAATTGAATGCTTTGAAATGAAAACCATAAATAAATCACACGTGTTGAAATAAAATACTATAAAATGAAACTATAAATAAATCTATGGAAAGTGATTATACTACCATTAGCATCATTATAAATCAACCTGGAAAAAAAGGAATGATTAATGAAATTTTGCTATCGCTATCATATTGAAATCAATACTACAACAAATGATAAAAGAAAGATATGAAAATGTAAAACCTTCACTATTTGCAGGGGCCCTCAACAATTAGGAGGTCATATAACTTCAATTGAACAGTCAACTATGCATAAAAAATTCAAGGGACTTTCTTCATTAATAAAGTAAAAACAAAGTCTTAAAACATTACTCTCGCATACATAAAATAAACATGCTGTTGTGTACATGTTTTATACATGCAGTGTTGTATATATATGGTGTTGTGTACATGAGGTTTATGCAGTGTTGTGTACATATTGTGTTGTGTGCATGTTGGATATGTAGTGTTGTGTGCATGTTGCATATGAGGTGTTGTGTACATATGGCATTTCGTGTATGTTGTATATTTGGTGCTATGTACCTGTGGTGTTGTGTGCATGATTATACATGTGGTGTTGTGTTCATATAGTATTGTTTACATGTTGTACATGGGGTGTTGTTTTTAGGTGGTGCTATGCACATTTCGTGCATGTGGTGCTATGTACATTTGGTGTTGTGTACACGCCATCCATGTGGTGTTATGTAGGTGGTATTATTCACATGTGGTGTTTTGTACACATTGTGTAGGTGGAACTATGTAAATGTGGTATTGTGTACATGTCATACATGTTATATTGTAAGCATGTGGTACTCTGTTATTTTGTTATGCAAATTGTGTAGCTAATGTATTGTGGTGAAGTAAAATTATAAGTGCAGACACAAACAAATTCCTCTAGCCCAATAATGGGTCTAGCCACAACATGTACATTTAATGGAAGATGTCCTTAGGTTAGAACCAATGAAGAGGGCCTACCTCTTAGTTTTCTTAACCTATTTGATGATGTCCTTGCTTGCTCACTCCAACTATCTCTCGCTTCCTTCTTCAAGTACCTGAAACAAGTAAATAACAACAAACAACAAATGTGACAATAGACAAATTTTAATTCAACCTACTTAACAAGTTAAGAAACATTAATCCATGAATATGTAAGATGAAAAAACATGTAGGAAATCAATCGATAGTTTCATATATTAATATAAAAGAGAGATTACAACCATTGCGATGACATTGCAGTTCTCCTCTAACAAGACCAGGTTCCCACACACTTCTGCTAGCATTCCATGATGGCCTCAATTAACAATATTTTTAAGGCTCTTCCCTTTAGGCTTCACTCCAAAACTAATCACAGTTCTCCCTCACACAACTAGATAGCTACAACTAGTAATATCTTGTTGTCTACTCCAAAGTATAATAACTCTAGCACACCAATATCAACACTCAACCAAAAACTATGGCTGCAACTAGTTTGTGCTTGGGAATAAGGGAGGTATATATAGGAAATATGGATGGGAGAAGGAATTATCCCTTGAGGTAGTTCCATCATTATAGGGGAAAGGAGCCAAAACTATCATCCTCGACCCCATCCGGCCAAACCATTTACCAGACTTCCGTTACAAAGCTTCTAGAGATGGAAGCTTCGGCTCTAATTTAAAAAACTTTCCATAAAAGGATAGGCATGAATGAAATACAGCTCAGTCGCTCTGATCGGCGTGAGGAGTTGTGCTAATCTCTACACATTAGTATGAGGGAGACAAAGGCCATTACCATTGGTCTTATAAACTGCGCAAAACAGAAGTTTCAAGGGAAATGGTGCAAAAAGGAATTTATCTGCTCATGAAGAGGGACACAATGAGAATTTCTTCATGAAGGAAAATCATGTGGGGTTCACTATAGAGGTCTTCCAAGATCAAGGCACAGGGAGTACAAGGACAGTGACAAAATGTTGTGTAACAGATGCCCCCTAAAGCGTGAAGGCTAAGTGAGAGTGAGGGATGAAATGATTTATAAATCAGTGTAGGGAACCATAGTTTGCCATCGGAAAACCTCCAAGAAAGTATAGATACATATACATAGACTCAGATCTCTATCAAATGATACATGAATCGTGGCATGGATGCAACCATCCAATAATGAGAAGGATGACATATGATAACTCATGGTCTGGTCGCAGCCGTCCATCTGAAAGAGACATGCATATCATCATAAGCATGTCACATCACTTCGCAACCTGGACTTTTGTGATCCGAGTCTAGGGTCTTGTGCTCCAACACGACTTTATCAAAGTACAGATTCTAACATGTGAATAGATGTGTAGATGCTGAAAATGCTAGAAAGTCGCTTGATCACCAGTCAATGATGTAAATTGTTAAAAATCATGAGAGAAACCACCAATAATGACAATGGTGCTCAAGGTACCATCAGGCCAATCCACGGGATATGAACAGAGGAACTGAAGTTGAACACCTGCAAAATCACTTGATTGAAATCCAATTATGTGAACTTGTCATCGAGTGTGAAGAACTTGCCATTACGGCATGCAAGCTTAAGGTACCAGAAAGGAGTCTCTTGGTCCACTTCTCGGATAGTGAGTTGAAGTCAACGGAAAGCAACCATATTGAAGGAGGGCCATAATGAATCCCACACTATCGACGTGAGATGGGAGGATGCAAAATTATTTTGGACGATATAGAGAATCAGAGGTAAGTGCAACTGCAAAAGGAAAAATCTTGAACATATCGGTGACACAACTAGAAGTTTGGTGGCTTTTGGATCCATAGGATCGGTGGTCATGATGACATGGCAGAGATCAAATGGAAGGAAAAAATGAACGGCCCAACTTAGGAAGGTCAACGATACAAAGGAGGGTGTCCCAACCCGACACGAAGAAAAGAGTGTCCCGTTCAAGAGTGAGCTGCTGACACAACTCGTAGATTCCAAATTTCCCCCAACCATTTCTGGAAGGTACCCAATTATCTTTTAATCGCAAGCTTGAAGAGGATAGCATATGCTTGCACTGTAAGTTCATCCTTCGAATGAATCCAACCTAGTAAGTTTATCGAGCCCTAGGAAGGAGAAGCTCATGTTCATCATTGTGATGAATCTGATGTCATTTAATAGTTTAACGAGTCTGACAAATGTGTAACTCGATATATTTTTCATGTTTAGAGAGTTTGAGAAAGACACGTCAAAAAAATATTCCACATGGTCCCTTTTCATACATTTCTGTCTCTCAAGCCCGTAAAGGTAGAAAACAATGCTTGAGAGAACCACTTGACCATTTCAGTTAAGGAGTACCATTTTTATAAATAGTGCCTTCCAACCCGAAAAAGGGGTAAACTTATACTGGGGGCATGATGTTTCACATATGTTAACGAGTTCGAAACGTTAAGGGCTTGGCTATCTTTTCGCTTTTAAAGGGTTAGAAAAGAGCTTGAAAGTGGACCCTCCATTTTATTCTTTTTTACGAGTCAAAAGGGAAAAAGACTCGGCAATATTTTCATGTTTTATAAGTCATAAAAGAGCTAAAACATGACTCATCCTTGAGGCTCGTGTGGTATAAAGGGTAGCAACTAGTTTCAGCAATGGAGGAACTGCTCAAAACATGTAATGGTCAAGAGGTTGGCTAATGAAACCACTCATCGCTGTAGTCCCTTAGGAAAGGAAAAACAACCAAGTGAAAGCATATGACCAGCCAAAGAGATGGTGCCAACGGAATGAAACAACCGAGGCTCATCTAGCAGAAATTAGTTGATAAAAACTACAATCATGAGATGTAAATTGGGCATGGATTCATTTTTACACAAGATTGAACCATGGAGAACTTTGATTGGATTCAGTTTCATGTTTACACAAGCTTGAAATGAAGAACTATGCTTGAATAAGTTCGCATGCCCCCAACATAATGACTCAATTGATGTACATGCCCCCCAAGCTTCATTTCAATCAACTAAATGGATGGAGTGAAGGTTCACTTACAAGATATTGGAAAGACTCGACTTAGATTTTATGAGATCTTAATCAAAGTCTCGATTTAGAAAAGGGAGTTGCTTCATTTTTTAATGAGGTTGACACAGTAAAACAACCATCCTCGCACATATGTTTCATTTTTTAATGAGGTTGACACAAGACCAGGAACTATCCTCATGACTCCTTGTTTCATTTTTCAATGAGGTTGACACAATACCAAGAACTATCCTCATACATTGTTTCATTTCTTAATGAGGTTGACACAAAACAAAGAACTATCCGCGTACACTGTTTCATTTTTTAACGAGGTTTACATAGAAAAAGAACTATCCTCGTTCCCTTGTTTCATTTTTAACGAGCTTGACACAAGACAAAGAACTATGCTCGGACATCTGTTTTATTTTTCAATGAGGTTGATATAGGAAGAAACTATCCTCGGATGCCTTGATTCATTTTTTAACGAGCTTGACACAAGACAAGGAACTATCCTCATGTATATGTTCATGAACCATATGAGAACATGGCTCCCAAGAGGACTTCACTAGATGGAAGAACCACGCTTCGGGAGGAATACATGTCATTTGGTACCAAAGATAAATCAAGTTCCAATGCCCCCATTACATAATGTACTATACCATCTGTGTGATCATTAGTAGAGGTGGAGATGAAAGAGGTATCCACATAATTAACCTGTGGCAGGGAAGGTACTGCTTGCAAACAAGAGGAAATAAGGGATGATGGCTGCAATGGAGGCACCTAGTGACCAATAAATGATAATTGATCAATGGTCACTATTCTCCCTTCATGTGGAAAACAAACCACACAGAAAAATGAAGAAACAAGGGATCCCATGACATAAACATAGTTGCGTCTAAGGAGAAGATTGAAATCTAAGGGACCTTGGACAACCATCACGTCTATATAGATGGTCTTTCGTCGCAAAGTAATAGGGAACTTCGGAAGGATCCCTAAATGTTGACTGGTTCCTCCGTTGAAAGCCAACAGATTCTAGGTGATAGGCACAAGCGGTGGGGAACTAAATGCTTGCCAAGTAGTAGAAGACATGATGCTAACAGATGTGACTTCATCTAATATAGTGCCAGGTACTACCATATTATAGGCATGTACTGTAATTTGGAAAGGCACATAAGATGGGAGGTGGAAAGTAGTCAAGTCACTCCAATTGAAAGAAACAACAGAACTACTTGATGGGGGCATCATATGATTGCCCCCATGCTGTACAAGAATAGGAGAAGGACTCTCCTGAATAACCGGGATGGGAGGGTTTTTGTTCGATCCATGAGAATATGAGGAGATGAGAAGAACATGAGGAGTATGATCACCACTCTCTCCCAGAATAGAGGGAGAAACTGGTGGCAGAACCAAGTCAACACTCTTTTTGACCAATGGTTGGTCGGGGATAGACACAAGAGAGTCTTGCTCAGGAAGAGTAGGATGGTCAAGAGATGAATCCAAGTCAATCTCTTTACCAACCGAGAAAGGGTTAGAAGAAAGCATCCGATAACCAACAGGGAGTTGGGGTTGAGGGGATGTAAGGTTTTTGAAAACTTTGGAAGCTTTATCCATAAGAGGACAAAGGTTAAGGAGATGCTCTCCTCCACATAACCTACAGAGGAATCTAATCTTTCCCTTCTTCTTACCATTATTAGTTGAAGGTGTAACATTGACATGATCTCTAGAGGTCGACGGGGGTGGTCGGTTTAGGTTTTGAAACCATACCTCTAAGACTCTGGGAATTCCAGGACAGTCTCGATGGACACGGTCACCCTTACACAGCTTGCCAGGGAATTTTACCTTCCATGAAGGATCAAAAGGTTTGTTGATGGGGGGTGCATTTGGAATAATAGTTGCACGGTTGGCCTCTCGCTTATTTGACTTCTTCTTCTCAACCTCTTGGTTATTGGATTTCAAAATTTCACTAAGCGAAGTAGAAGGGGAAGATGAAGAAACAGGGGAAGAAGGTGAGAGGTCAACCTTAGAATCATCGTGACGTTATTCAAATGAAGGAGATGAAGGGGCATGAGTTGGGATGCTCAGGACCACTAAGGTCAAAAATAACCAGACAGGTAAACCAATGGTTAACCCAGTGAGGACAACGTTGCCATATAAGGAGCACAAGCGTTTCCAAAAGAAGGAAAAGGACCATGATTCCCATCTCAGGGGAACCCTTGACTGCTGGACTTTGGGAATGTTTCCATTGGAATCGACCCTAAAGAATCACTAAGGAAGATAACTTTAACCTGGAATATTTCTTGGGAAGTTAATTTTAAGAAATTGAAACAATGATCAAGGAACGTGGAGTACAGGGACAGTGACAAAATGATGTGTAACATGTATCATGACATGTGTATTTGCTGTGATGTACTCTGTGTACGTATATCTATGGTGTTGTACATTGGGTGTAGGTGTATGTATGGTGTGGTGTTTTACGTTATGTGTGGGTGTATGTGTGTGATGTACATTGTATATATGTGTACGTGATTTAAGAGAAGAGAAGGTACTGAGTGTTTTCCTTGTTTGGAAACCAATCTGGTGTGTGTACAAAAAGGATAAGGATAAAGGCAGAAGAAAATGACCAATTGAAGGATCAGTATCAATGTTTTATTTCAGTTTTGACTATGCATGTGGTATATGGTTTTGACTTATGATGGTTACATGTGATCTATAATTTTGTTTTATGATGATTGTATGTGGTTCATGATTCTTGATTTATGATGGTTGATTTTTGAGCTATCAAGCTCTCATATATTTTTACATGATGATTTGGTCAAAGATGTTATTTTGACTTGTTGTGATAGGAAGTAAACAGAATGGAAACTATATTTTGTTAATAGGCCACCAATGAGGTATGATTTGACGTTATTTTAGTTTATTTTAAATATAATAGAAGCTATGTTCTTGGTACAGGAAATCATGAAAATGCCAGGTTGGGTGGTTAAAGAAAACTGCAAGTATTAGAAGCAACGACAAAAGGAATTGGAAGAAGCATAATTATGTTGGTAAAGAACTTTAGGAGCAGGGCCATTGTGGGATATTAGTACCCAATAGTGTCCATTGATTTCCATGAGCATGCTATGACTAATATGATCATTTTGAGGCAGAGATATGCCTCGGTTTTTGGACATTTTGATGCAAGGAAATCTTTCCAAGGGAGGGGTCTCTTAAGGGACTGTGTAGTAGAGAATAACATGACCATGGCAATTGGAACGTGTGTGATTGCATGGAAGGTGGTGACCATATTTCCTGAGGGACCGTGTAGCAGAGAAGGGAAGGTCAGGGATGGAATTTTTTTTTGTCATTAGCATTTCTAGATGGAATCCGATTCACATTGGGAGTGTGACATGGAACAATGAGTTAATAATTGTTCACTAAGGGAGAAGTGACGTAGGATTGTAGTGCTATACATTGGATACATATTTGAATTTGGCAGTGGATTCTGGACTTCCTAGGAAGCAAGTGAATCTTGGTATTACTTTGAGGGTGGAGGTGTGAGCCTTTGGATTTTGTTGCTATTGATACATGCATCCTATCCTTTTATTTTTTTATTGAGAAAATGTGCATGTGTTTATATGTGTATCTTATTGTAAATATTATATCAAGTTGGATTTATAAAGCTCCATAGACAAACAAATTAATTTTTGGTTGAATAAAATGTGTATAAGTGCATATGTGGTTGTTATTGTAAATATCGTAACAACTTGTGTTATAAAGCTCTAGTAATCAGTATGTTGTTTTGTTTCAACAGTGATCATTATAAGTACTACAACGAATTGTGTTATAAATCTCCATGGGTAGTATGTTTTGGTTGCCAATGGTCTTACTAGTAATAGGTGCCACTGAACACTGAGGATGGTGTTCCCCAAGGGAGAGGGTTCTGTAACAACCTCTATAGATTTCCATACAAAATATATAAGATCAAGGTCATGCGACACTTATTCAAAGCTAAAGGGTGGGAAAAGAATCCTATCGGGTGTCACTTTTGGTTTATTATGGCTAAGGAAATTGGAAAAGGCATTGGAAAAGGCTTTGGAAAGGCATTTTATTTATGAAAATAATGGAAATTAGGAAAAAAGGAACATGATTCGAGGCCTCAATGATAAATTTTTTTATGAGGATCAATTCACGACCTTTTCACAAGTTTTGGGTGGAGCTCTCATTTTATTCTCTCTCTCATACACTTGCACACTTAAATAATTCTTGTAGCATGCTTAGAGCACTCTAGTATTCACTTGGAATTGGAGAAAGAATGTAAAGGAAAGTGAGAAAGCACAAGGGAACCATTGGATAAATGACTACAACTAGATTACTTTGTAGGTATCGAGTTGCATGTATGGTTTCCTTGTTACTTTTGGCATGCATAGAACATGCATGTGGTTTCTTGGTTATGATCTGTCATTGGCATGGAGGATTTCTTAGATTGAGAGTGGCTTTTCCTAGCCTTTCCATTTTTTGGATAGCCATGGTGTTGTGGGTTTACCTTTATTTTCTATTTTGTTCTCATGTTCCTTATGGTTGTGGGTTAAGTTAATAGATCCTGGAGCCTTGGTTGGCAAACAATCTTGAAGCCTTGTAACAACTTGGGTTGAGTTACTAGTTCTGGAAGCGTTGGTTGGAAAAATAGTTTGGAGACCTTAGGGGGTTGAGTAACTAGTCCTGGAAGCCTTGGTTGTACAAATGATATGGAGCCCTATGGTAGTTGTGGGTTGAGTTACTAGTCCTATAAGTTGGGTTGGAACAAAACTCTAGAGCCCTAGATAGCTTAGATGGAGACTGGTCTAGTGATGGTTAGTGATGTTTGAGGATGAGGTGGAATAACTATTAGAGGATTGAGGTGGTTTGGCCTCTAGAAGCCCTAATTTTTTTTTTTTTGGTTATTCCATGTGATCCCACATTCATTCTTGGAATATGGCACAGGGGTGAATAGTTGAAAGAAAGATTTAGTTTAGCCTAGTCTATGGTTGGGTGGTACGTGAAGTCCCTAACTTGGTTGGAATTTTCATATGCTAATAAGAGGTATTTTCTATTGTGACATAAGAAGATATGTATTGATTATGATGTTGAAATTATGGCTAAGTTTCCATGGTTTATATGTTGGTTATTGATGCGTTATGTGCTAGTTATCAACTGGTTAAATATTAGTTATATGATGCATATTGTTTTTGGCTCTTGACATGTTTGATGAATATGTGATTGGTTATCAAATCCATGACATAAAATATGTTATTGTAACTAATATGAAAGGGAACTAGACCTTCTTGATGATTCTTGGATAAGTATGAGACCCCTATGTTCAGATATGTTGTTATGACCTATAGATTGCATGTTCATCGTGTGTTTGATGGAATGTATGTCATATCTAGTCCTTGTCAGGTCATGTCCTGTTGGCATTATGGCATAGGTTTGATGCTATGGCACTGGTGTTGTCCTTGATGGCAACTCTCTTTGGTAACAGATCTCACTTCAAGCTTTGAAAATGAAAGAAAAGGCATATACGGAGGTTCATCTAGAGTAAGGTGCGTATACATGTGGGTTAGACGTATCAAAGGCGCGTATATGTTGGAGAACTTGCTTTTGGATCATGGTAGTTAATCCTTGGGATTTGAACCTATGGTTTTGGACCACGGCGTCTCGTCAGATGGGTTGATCCCTAGTATTGGGTCCATGGTATTGGTTTATTATGGTTTTGGACTGTGGTATTGAGGAAGGCCTAAGACTATAAAAGAGGAAGGAGATCATGTGGCAAATGATCATCTGAATTATTATTGAATATCTGAAAGGTGGTAGATCTGGAATACTGGTAATTGGGTTATGGTGCAGATCTGAATAAAGGAGGAACCTTAACCACAAAGAAGAAGGATAAGTTATATTGGTGGGTCATAATCTTTAAGCTTGAATGATAGTATCTTTGTATGATTTTGGTCTATTATATGTGGCGCTTGCTTGATCTATAACACTGATAATCTGGGTTAATTAGTGTTTTTGAATATCTGAAAGAGCGAATTATCCTTTATAGATCTATACACAGGTTCAGTGAAGCGAAGGCGCGTATACACGCTGGTTCAGTGAATGAAAACAGCGTATACGCGGGTTGTTCCAAACACAGAAGTGTATGCATGCATGTTGCAGGTTATTGAGATAGTGTATATACTTTAAGTTGTGATCTAGCTGCTTCTATTTATTGCTGCTATGTTCTGGGTTCAGTTTTTGGTGTGTGGTTTCTGGTACTGTGTTTTGGGTATAGATGTCAGAGAAGTATCTACTTGATTCAGATCTAATTGGTGGAAAGGAGATTGGTTGATGGAGAAATTATTGATGTTTGATTGATGTTCATGGATCCAGTCTGAAAATTTATGAAACGTGGTCCCTGGAAGATTGTAGCCTTCTGTAGGCCAACACCTACGTACTAGTATCTTGGCTAGTGCAAGAGCTAAAGGGGGTTGTAGCTCCCTTCCAGGAGAAGCTAGAGAACAAGAGAGGGTTGTAGCTCTCTGTAGGTTGTAGCCTACGTATTGGTAAAGGACTGAAGTAGTACATTGTAAAAGAAGTTTCTAATTTAAAAGAAGATAGAGACGAATTGTAGCAGGTGGTTTTCACCCACATTGGGTTTCCACCTTATATCTTGTGTTCTTGTGTGTGATTTTCTTTCTGCTCTTTTTTACTGTCTCTGGTTACTGTTTATTTGATTCTGCAACACAGATTAACAATCATCATCAGAAAGATAAAGTAAAAGTTTGCTTTGTATACGCAAGTTTCTTTTTGCATAGTTGTGTATATATGCGGGTTTAACTAACTGAAGTAGCGTATATCATTTATTTTTGAAAAAGGAATATTTGACTTGATAATACTGATTCACCCCCCCCCTCTCAATATTATTTCCAAGAGAGGGAGATCTAAATTTCCAAGAAAACATGTAAAGGTGGTTTACTGGAAATACAGAAAGGAAGGGCACTACAAAGGGGACAATAAATCTAGAGCTCTTGATAAAGGAAAGGGATCTAATGATGCTCGTTCTGCAGAGGTGAAAACCACCTCAGATGAAGGTGGGGATGTGTACTTGGCTTCTTCAAGTACAGATGTAGATCATGAGGCATGGTTGATTGACTCAGGTCCATCATTTCACTTCACTTGTCATAGAGAGTGGTCTTGCAAGTATGAGAAATATGATGGTGGTGATTTCTTCTTAGGGCATGATAGGAAGTCTAGAATTGTTGGTCACAGAAAAGTAAAGTTGAAGTTTCAAGGTGGAAGGGTTAGAACACTTCTGGGTCTTCTACATATTCCTCCATTGGCCAAAAAAATGATTTCTGTAAGAAAGATGGATGATCTAGGTGTAAATACAGTGTTTGAAAAGGAAACCTGCAAGATGGTTTGGGTAGCACTGGTATTGATGTGGGGACTTCGGATTGGAACTATGTAGAAGCTACAAGGTAAAATTTTTGTTTATGGGTGCAACCATTATGTGGTTCCTAAAAATGGAGCATAAAATCTAGTGGTCTCTAGAGAAAAGACCATGATGTGGCATCAAAGGCTTAGACATATTAGAGAGAAGGGCCTTCGTATAGTTTGTTGTAAAAGTATGGTAGACGATATGACTGTTATCCCTCTAGATTTTGAGTTTTGTGAAAATTGTGTATATTGGAAGCAGAATTGGGTGAGTTTCCCC